>PQWD01008332.1:0-34363 GCA_019425675.1 Leucinodes orbonalis | reverse complement strand
AAGTTTTAAGTAATTGCTTTTATAGATTAAAGGTTCTTTATCAAATACGGGACTTCATTAATGAAGAAAACCGTATCATAGCTTTGCGATTCACTTGTACTGTCGAAATTCAATTATATGGACGTAGTGTATGGCCCGCGTCTTTTATCTCGTACGCAGCAGGCAATACAAAGGGTGCAGAATGCGTGTGCCAGGTACTGTTTTCATGTACCGCCGCGGACGCATATTACTCCTTTCCTTAATAACGCCAATATATTAAAAATGGGGACACGAGGGCATTGCACTTCGCCACGTTATTGTTTGGGGTAGTAAGGAATAATGCTCCTGCTTATCTGATGGAAAAGCTGGTGTGGGCACGTGACGTACAGACGAGGACCCGTCGATCCAGTCACGCTCTCGTGCTGCCGCCGCATCGATCTGTCGCTTTCAGGGGAAGCTTCAAATTCGCGGCCACCAAGTGCTGGAATGATCTACCTCCACCATTCCGTCAGCTAAAAGCGACAAATGTATTTAAAAATAGATACAAAATGTACATACTGCAAAAGCAAAAGCTAGCAGTTTAATTTTCATGGTTTATTACATTTTATTAACAATTTCAAGCTAGTGCGAGTAGGGTGGGTAGGCACATTGCGGAAAAAAAAACAAGATGACTTACCCTACCGTGAGCGATACAATTATTTTTCTTTAATATATTATTGATTTCCATCCTTATAATAATTTTCATTGATTGATATATAAATATTTTTTTTTAATTTTTAATTTAGATTTTACAATGGGCGGCAATTAATTTAAGCATGGTAACCTTGCATCAGATGGGGAGCGTCACAGATTTCCAGACAAGTACATTATTATACATGCACAATACTCACATCCACATCCATTATATTAATATTTATTTAGAATGATGTTACACAGATTGTATTTATTATTATTGTATATGTAAGTAATATGTAGTTATTTATTTAAGTATTTTTAGCAACAACATCGTCCGTGCGCCGACTCAACCGGGCTCACTGAAAATCGGCGCCAGGGTTCACTACTGGTGTCCCTGGCTTATGCTGAGTGAGCCCGTTTGATTCAGGCATCGTAGCACATGTTGTTTCTGTGTTATTTTTTATTGTGTTTGTTTTTACATGTGTGATTGTGTTGCGGTGCATTGAATCAATAAATGTTTTCTTTCTTTCTTTCTTTCTTTCTTTCTTTCTTATATTTACGGTTGGTGAGAACTTTCGACACGACTGCCGGAGTAGTAAATTGTATTCCCTGAGGGAAACCCCTTGGAGGCAAGATCCGGCATACCGCAGCCATGTCTTCCCAAATTGATGTTTATGAATGTCCGTCCACATACCAAATATCACTAGAAAGTAGCACTTAGCTAGAACGAGTCGGAATTTGCTCAGCGGAATGATGAAAATTCGGAGCCACCTTTGACATATCTCGGAATAGAGAACATAGGATGTCCATCACGTTTTCCCTGTTATCGTCGTCCGAAAGATGTCTTGTACTGGTGAATGGAGTTCATTCATCTCGCTTGGCAAGATAGATCAATTCCAAGATGGCAATTTTGCTAGTGTATAAGTATTTCTGTAACTTATGTATGTAATAATTTTTCTACTTAGTAAATCGTTATGTGCTTACTTAAAATAATAAATACTCGTAGTGTATAACCATTTAATTTAATAATATTTTCAAAACTAACTTTCTTCCAGTTATGTATATTCATGTTTCAGTTATGAAATGATGATGATGATGATGTAATAAATTTTCTACTTAGATTGAGTTAGTTTTTAATTACTGTTATATGCGTACTTAAATTAATAAATACTCGTAGTGTATAAACTATTTAATTTTTAAATATTTTCAAAATTAACATACTTCCAGTTAAGCATATTGTTTCTTTATATACCTAGGAAAAAAAAATTTTAGTCATTTATTTAATTGTATTACAAATCATTTCAGCCCCGATAACAGTTGTTATTTAACCGAAGCTTATTACCATCATCATTTGCTATGAATTGTGCTTGCACAAAGGGATAACTTAAACATTAGGATCCGTTTACAATAACAAAATTGTAATTTACACGTGCTATTTCATGCTCAAATTATAGTGTTAACTTTTAAACACCAAACACAGCAGCAAACAATTGTAAGTTTGATTCGCTACAAAGCTGAAAAGTTTTGTTTGTTTTTGTGTCCAATTACGGGCGTACAGGTCATTTGCCTTTGAATACAAAAAATGCGTGTTAAGGGCGGTTAATAAACTATGTTGTTTTATGACTAACTTCACGACGTCAAAAGAATGGAAATTACTAGAAGCGCAACAGAATTTTAGTTGAATATCTTGATCGAGTAAATTTAAACATAAATATTGTATATATACCTGATGGGTATGTTTAGCTACTGATATATTATGATATGATATTCTCTGTGTGATTGAATTCGAATTGAGGAGTTACTTTGGCAAACTAACTTACTACATAGTCACTCGTGTAAAACTCATGCAAACCTGCAGTGATGTTGGTCAGGGCACATAGTCCGAAGAGCCGATGGCTGCAGGTGGCCTATAGGTTCAAAATATTTGTTTTACTAATATCTGTCTTCATTTTGCAATATGGGGACCATGTACGTGGGAGGTTGCTACACACCCTAGAATTAATACTAGTTAAGATTTGTAGGGTGTACAAACAAATCACAAGTAGTGGTAGGTAGGTAGTAGGTAGGTAGTGTATTTAAAAAAATACTGCTGAGGCTCGTTATTGTTACGTTTCTCTATTTCATACAGCCGTTAAACTGAAGAACATAGAGCTCTAAGCAGTATCAGTAAAGGATTTAATATTGTAATTTTGGAAAACAGCTCCATATTTTAGCGCACTGCCGATATTATTACCTATAGTAAAGGTTTCGATCATGTATTACCACGGTGCAGCGCCGGATCTTCAATTTCTTTTGGGTGGGGCAAAAATTGAGAAATGGCGTCCCGCGCCCACTATTTTTTATTTTTAACCTTTATCATCCTATATAATTTCACTAATTTATATAATAAGTCTTCTAATTGATTGACATTTGGACAAAGCTGCATCGTTTTACGCAGCTGTGATCAGTTTCAGAGATATTACATGAATTACATCCCTTTGTCTTACTCCTCGATGTCATTGATTGTGTAAGCTCTTCATGTACTCGGCCTGACAAAGTAGCGCACTCGTACAAACATCTCAACAATTTGATATAGCAGTAGTCAAGTCAGGCACCGTTGGAGGGAATGAAACACAGCCCAAGTCTCACTCGAATCGAAGGCTTTCTCATAGTCCACAAACGCCAAACATAATGGTCGGTTATACTCTCCGGTCTTCTGTATAACCTGCCACAACGTATGTGATATGTAGTCTATGGTCTATGGCCTTTGAGGAACCCGGCTTGTTCGGAGGGCTGGATGTCGTTAAACCTATGCGCGAGACGGATCATGATGACTCTGGAGAATAACTTGAAGATGTGGCACAATAGCGTGATGGGTCGTTAATTCTTCAATAAGGTTTTAATATCTAAGATAACTCTTAACAGATGTAAAAACGGCAAGATTGCTTTATTTTAGTTATTATTTATTAGGGATTCGGCTGCCGCCATTATCAATATACAATATTTGTGCTACAAAAAAGAGCTATTATCTTTAACCTTAGACCACGTGACTCTCTTAAGGAACAGTTTAAAGAAATAAATATAGTGAATGTAGCGTCTGAATATATTCATGAAAATTTAATTTATTTGCGTACATACTGTAACACCTTTAAGAAAAATATTAAGTAACACAATTTTAATACTGGGAATAAAAACAAACTTGCTGGTTTGGACGTGAGCCTACATAAAATAGGTAAATATTTTATAGAAGATGTATAAGGTTGTTCAATAAGGTACCGCAAAATATATAATGTAGAGTTGCAATTACACATGTTTAAAGCTAAAATAAAAAAAACACCTTTCTAAAAAAGGGCACTAAACTATTGAAGAATATTTATGTGATAAAAAACCGTGGTCTTAAACTGCTCAGCTATCAGCAGTGTTTATAATATATTTTAACATTAAGTAATTGTCTAAAAAAAGGCTGCACTGTAGATTTTTCTTGGGTGTTTCTTTCTCAACAGGCCAAACCATTGAAGCGCTTTTTTCAAGCATTGAAATTCGAATTCATCGAAAAATATTTTGACTTTAGTATTTTAAATGTTTTTTTTATTGTATTTTTGTATATTTTTTGACGTTCATAAGTGCTTTTTGTGAGCCTAATTTAAATAAATGAATTTTGACTTTGACTTATCATAGCCGAAATATTAGGCTCTCTCCAAGCGGATACGAAAACTCGTTCGCAGGGACTTCTACTGTTTCAATACAAGGTTAATTACGGACCTTATTGAGGAGAACAGGGGGCTCAAAGTTTTCCAAAAAACACTTGGGAGGAGCTTTCTGGTCAAGGTTAAGATAGCAGGTGGCCAACTACTCACATCAAAATGGCCAACAGATCCTGGAAGAGGTTGAGAAATTCTATGGACGATTGTATTTATCGAGCGCTCATCAGCCACAGACCGAAGACAGCGAAGATCTACGTGCCCCACTAAGGCACCATTGTACGTAGGATATCCCGGATGTTGACGTTAGCGAAATTAGTGCAGAACTGGAGCAACTGAGAAGTGGAAGGGCCCCGGGGAATGACGGTATTACGACAGATATCCTAAACACCGGTGGACAACCCATCCTTAGGGCATTAGGTGACCTCTTTTAATGCCTGTATTCCACCAGGGAACTACACTGGAGGCGTGACCCAGAAGCGTCGTCTTGATGGTGATAAAACTCTCTTAAAGAATTATAGACCGATAGCGTTTCTGATAAACATTTATACAGAGTTGTCACAACCAGTATACGTCGGTGGCGTCCTTCTCGAGATTGTCCAAGAATACGTTTACTTGGGTCAAAACTTGACCGGCACAATTTCGACAGGGAAGTTAGTAGGAGGATTCACTTAGACTGGGCGGCATTAGGCAAGTTACATCAGGTCTTCACAAAAGTTTTTGAGAAATACGTCCTACCCATACCAACATACGCAGATGAGATATGGACACTGACTACGGGATTGCTATGCTGGGAGACTCTTATAGATAAAATCAGAAATGATGTTATCCACAAGACAACTTAAATTACCGACATAGTTCGCCAGTTTAGCAAACTGAAGTGGCAGTGGGTAACGAACTATTATATACTATTATATATTATTCGAAGGAGCACAGCTGTACAACCGACTGCCGAACAACATTAAAGAGTGTGACAATATAAATATGTTCAAAACTCTTGTAAAAAAACACGTCCAAGAACTTTAAATATCACCAAGATCCAGAGAAGGAAAAATCTATACTATAATATTATAATAATATGTATGTTAAGTTTAATCTCATTGTAAATGAACTTGTAAGTTTTTATGAGAAATAAAATTTCTTTAAACCTAACTCGTATGGCGCAGAACCGATGGCCGTTGGAGCAGACAAGTTCTAGAGCGGAGTTCGCGGCTTGGCAAGCGTAGCGTAGGATGACCTCCGGCCCGTTGGACTGACGACTTGCGAAAAGTCGCTGGTGGAGGCTGGATGAGAAAAACGGAGGACCGAAAAATATCTGGCGTAAAATGGGGGAGACCAATGTCCAACAGTGGACTGCGATAGATTGAATACAGAGGGAAAAAGTTTAATCGCCTTTCTTGAAGAAGAGCACCACCACGCCATTGCTCCTCACCTTTGGCGTCGCCCCATCACCGATTTCGGAATGAAAGAGCTAAGAGTCTTAAGCACTGGCGTGCCTTACGTTCAAAAGCTCTGCGGTATATCAGTCGTCGTGGGGGTTCTTATAACGCTTAAGCTGTTTCAGAGCCATCCTAAGCTCGGCAAAAAAGCAAAGTCGTGATAAAGTTACAATGTATTAATTATTGGTATTGATTTTAATCAATATTAATAAATCAAGTTCTATAATGAAATAAGACTACTCGCCTCAGCTTTTTCGAAGTCACACTGAATGAAAAAGGCGTTTATTTCCAATGTATTTTGTATATTTTCTTTAAAAACGTGGGCGCTTGATGCAATGAAAAGGTGCACCATTAAAATGATATAGCAATAAAGTAGCTAAGTTGGCATCAATTAACATAGAGAAACAACTAGGTAACTTTGAAATAATACACTGCTGCCCTGGATAGAGACCGACGAGAGTTTTCGTATATAGCGTCATTGCTCAGATCGCGGCTGCCTGCGCCTGCTGACCGTGATCTGCGATTCCTGCGAGCGCCTATTTAGAACTATGCAAAAAAAATGTAATGGTTGAGTAACATGCCTTATTCCGCGCTCCGGGTATCGGTCGAATACTATCTGATTAACACAAATGATTTTTATTTATATGAATATTCATACAAATAATTGATTTTTCTATAGAACAATATATCAAGGCGCTTTTCTTAATTAAAAATATTATCAATTAGGTACAGTGGTATAAATTTTAAAGTGTATACATACACGGACTCATTTATACTATACACGCACTTACTTTGTCTTTACAAATTGCACAATTTTCACATGTATTTTATTGAATTGCACTATAAGCACTCATAGTGAAAGTAAATTTATGTTTTTCCTACCACTTTAGGCAGGATTAATCATTTGACTGTCTGAAAATTGAGATATTTCCGTACATGAGGTTTGTGTCGTTATTGGTCCCGGTTGCCTTATCTGCTCGGTTGTTTGTCGTAAAAAACTCAACAAACCTAATTAAAATTGTATTTTTTTTACTGCAACAGTTTATGAACGGGTATGTTTTTCTCTTCATTCGCTTAAGAAAATTCATTAAAAGTATTATCATTATGACTCATACTAACAATCCATAGGCCCTAAGGAAAATAGTTGGAGGGAAGTTCCGAAATAACACCCAACATGCAGGTTTGGTGCGTGTCAGTGGGGCCCTAAAGCCTCGTTAGGACCACGAATAGGTAAGGTTGGCTAGACACACAAAAGATGAATTTTACAACACTCGTTAAATCTATAATTATGCACGCAATAAATTTGTTAGTACCGTATATATTTACCTCTCAGACAGTTAAAATTGCGAGGACTTTATAAGGGGCTTAGGAACTTTATTTCAGGATTAAATAATGAAGGTTTATAACTCGCAAACACTTGAATCTTTGTAAACCATAACAAAATAATGAGACGAGGGCCGGATACATACTCATTCGAAATTTATTGATTTTACTTTAAAACACATAGATAAACTATTTATTTAAGACATTGTTAGACAATATAAACTGAAAGCATCTTTGAATTTATGTAGTAATTGTAAATGTCAATATATTTATGGAACAAAAATAATGTTTAATTGAGAATTAAAAGGATATATATATATATATGGATATTTCTATTTTGGACAATTTGTTGTTGGCCTCAGACTATTGATAGCTTCCCCGGGCATGTGGCAAGCTTCCAGCCTCCGAGTGAAAAACTTACTTAAACATCCACGAACGCTTATCTTTAGCAAAGTTTCAGTCGTGATTATAATTAGTAAGAAAGGTCATCTATAGAAATTTAGAAAAATTCTTCTAAAAGCAGACTTTTATTCGATGCGTTTTTATGCTGAGTAATACATTTATCATCGCGAACTGCCTTTTTTAATCTACAAAACAACAGCAGCCAAACCATTTCACAATCTACTCGGTTTTTGATACCAACTGTACGAATATAAGTGCAGGCAATCGTTAGGCTTTGTGTTGATGCGCCTATTCACGGTTCTCAATACTGGCAACGGTACCTCATTTTTTGCATGTACCTACGCCATCGGCTTCTGATATTGTTCGGCGAAAAATTCACTCCAGCACTGCTTGGGATACGGTGAGCTTCTCTTTTTGTACACAGAAAAGGCAATCTAGGTACTCGTAGTAACAAACGAACCATATAAATTTTTGTGGTAGATGAAGCTCTATAGTAATTGACAAGTCCAATTGAAAAAAAAAGGCGTGTGCTCCACAGCGGGGCGCTATAGACTTCCTAGTTATTGCTCAAAGGTTTGAAGTACATTATTTTAGTACTTATATTATGAGTACAAATGTTATATTAGACGACCCATTTGATTTAATGGTTGAGACGTCGCCTACTACACCAAGGGCTCCTGGTTCGTTCCCCGGGAAGTACAAACCTTTGTGTGCATGAACATGTCTGTTTGTATTAGTCTGCGTATTTCTATATTTAATCCTTTGTATTTATTTCCGATGTTTCAAAAATATGTTTGTTTATCCATTGTTTAGTACCCATATAACAGGCTATGCTTAGTTTTGGGCTAGGTAGCTGTGTAAATGTCAACGAATATTTTTTATTCTTTTTATTTATTACAAGGTTTTTTAAATTCGTTTTGGTCCATTACTCTCTATCTATGGCTAAAACTGAAAGCTGCGTAAATGAATAAAAACAAATCTGATTTTATAAATAATGCCGTGTTGGTATTCGTGTTGCATGCTTTCGGTCAGTTTTCCTCACTCAAGGGGCGGCACGGAAATTGTAATGCTTGAAAAATAGTCAGTGAAGTTTTGACCGGGTAAATAATAATATTAATATTTATTTGCAGCTCAATTGGACATCCATTTCATTGTTCTTACTACTAGTACAAAAAGAAAGTTAAATATTCTAAAAATAATATATAATATTTTTATTCAATTAATAATGTATATAGAGAAATATGATCATTATTACTAAATTCGCAGTTTTTGCTTAAAATACAGTACAGGTACAATGAAGTGGTGCCATTGCATTTACATATAATAAAGTTATAATATAACATATAACAACAAGTGGAACAGGGGAGTCTAAGGCCCGTCTTAGACTTAATACTTAGAAGAAGATCTTACCGGTCATCTAGTGGTTAGGTTAGGTGCTTACTATTTGTCTTAATTATTTACTTGTTCCATAAAATGCACTTTGGGATATTCGTTTCGATTCAATTACCGCTTGCTTATGTTCAAGAGTCACGTTAGTTATTTAGATATTCCACAGTCACGGGGCTTGATTCAGAAGTAAGGAGGCATAGCTCAATAGCCTAAATAATAATTTTGAATACTTACTCCAATTTTTATTACATATTATTAGTATTATTTTTATTATATCATGGTACATTTGTTGGTTAATTTGCTACAAGAAGGGAGAAATTTCTTCCCTTTAACCTATAATTCCAGACACAATAGAATATATATTGTGCTTGTTGAATATATATAAATGTCGTACCTGCAAAAAAAATACCTCAGTGTTTCTTTGCCAGGACTTTTTCCATAAATTACAAGTCCATGAGAGAAGAGATTGCAACAATACACAAATATCTCGGCACCCATGGTTTAGTTAACTCTGAATAGAAAGGGCGATTATCGTAATTGGTTATAGATGTCGCTACATAATATATGTTTCGGGCTCACGGTTCCGGGTTCCTGGTTATTCATGCTAACTGAGCAGATGGTAAACTCACAGGGGCTTAGAAGTATGCGTGGATGCGTTAATCAAATTATGGTGGGTGTATATACTTATACTATAAACCAGTAGATATTGCAAAAATGATAAATTACTAGTAGCCACTACATTTTCCTAAGTGTTCATAATAAAATCACAGACCCATTGTAAAATATTACCTATATCCTATATATCCTATATAAATTCCTAAAGCAAAGTCTAAACTATTGATATTAACTTACATTTCAACTAAACTACTTTATTCAAATCATTATATCATATATATTGATCGGTTCGATTAATCGGTTATATAGTGACGTATTTTCAATACATTCCTCATATAAATTATGTAATTACCATTACAGATTCATTTTTGAACCGACCTAACTTCCAGATACATTTCAGAAGTCACTCGAAGTTGGTTACTAAACATTACAAAAATAAAATTTAAACAATAACCTATTTTTGAATTAAACAACCATTGAACTTTGTTTTCTGATGAAACCCTATACTCTCTATTTAAGCGTAGATAGCCAACAATACAAGCAAAGCTATTTTCGATGCTTTGTTGATCAAATAAATAATGCGCAATGAAGTTCATTTCACAAAGTTCCCTATTTACAAATGAAACAACCAGCAAAGGAAAAAAACCTCAAACTTTAAAAAAAGAAATGTACCTATACTGTTTCACAAACAACAAAAGAAACTTTATGTACGCGTATTTTTTGTGTCCTCCAAAGTAATACTCAATTGCATCCCAATATGTGAACAAGTATCTCTAATGTACGATTATCGACACACTGATATGAGTGCATTCCCACAGTAACAAATGATTTTATTGCACTTTTCTTTTCCGTGACCTTATAAGATTACAACGTTTTGAAGCCTTGACATAGAGTGTAGTAGAGGCTGTCTTGGCACATGGTGTGACGTTAACCTAAATTAAAAAATGTTTTACGATAATTGAGCAGTCTGGCGGCTCGATCGGTAGGGAGTGCCTTTTGTATGAAATGTAATTGTAGGCATTTAGAATCAACAGTGGTGTTGGTTTTGTACATCTAGGTATTATTTTTGATGTAATAGGAGTCGTAACACTACCACCCATGTACATTTGCAATACCAGTGGGCACAGATATGTGTTACCGGCCCTTTAACCATTGAAAGGTCCGGCAATATGATTTTATTTATTAGTTCGCCAGGTAACATCGACTAGGAAACATTTCACATGGTATGTGATTCCCTAATTTTGACGTACACGACAAAAAGTTTCGACGAATGTTCTGTAGAAGGGGACTGATACAGAATTATTCATCAAGTTGGTATTGCTGAAATTTATAATTTTACCTTAATGTATGGTGATGAAATGTCAGTTAGTTAGCAGGAACGAACGGGATTATTAAAAAAGCAGTTTTTAAAATTCAGGACGCGATAGGAAAACATAACGTCATACGGTTTCTAGGTTGCCTTGATATTGTACTCGTAAGGATAGATAAATAGATAAAGATATTTTATATGTATGTTTTTTTGTTTAAAATAAGTCATATGCTATAAAGGTATTCGGACATACTCGTATACAGAGCATAGTGTGAGTTATAAATTAAAGCTTTATATTGCACCAATTACGTATGAGATTTTAAACATGAAAATATACTATTATTTTTAATGTATTCGTTTGTTTTTATTTGTTAATACATTGGTGTTTGTAGAAAAGAGAATGTGTGCATTGGTTTTCAAACCCTGGCATATGTCTTCCCCCTCACATGTAATCCCCATCATTTAGCCACGGATTTTTTATTAAAAAGTATATAATTATAAGACAATATACAATACAGTATTATATATGTATACCTATAACTAGTGAGCACATGTCACCCGGTTATACATACGCTATGAAGCGAACGCTATGTCAGATTTTTTCAAGCGAATCCTTACGGGCTAACAAAACGAGTGCGCTCCATTTTCTTTCCATTGAAAATAATTTTATTTTGAATAAACTAACAATACGGTGTCTGTTATAAGTGTTTCTATTTGAAAAGCGGTGTTAGTTGGCGCGTCTTGTCTGTTACTTTGGCGTGACTCCCAAAGCGTGAAGAAAATGTAGAACTCATTGTGGGACAGCTATTACCATTTAAGCACTAAGGTCACCGTTATTCTTAATTGTACTCTAAAATTTTGGTATATTCCGGTGAATCAATTGTTATTTATGGATTTAAGGATGAGAGCTATTACTTGCTCGGTAAAGCTGGGTAGGCCATGAGTGGCTAAATGCAGAAAGTGCATCCGAAAAGTACCAGTGGACATAACTATGTAGTAGAAGCGTTAATCCTCTAACTAGTATTGAAAATGCTTATAAAATGGTAAAAGTAATTATTTTATATGCATGTTTTCAACAATGGTTTTGGAAACCAAGTAAACGGTGTAGTAAGAGACTGAGTGGATTTAAAGTTAATGCTGATAATAGGGCATTCCACGATTTATGACAAGTGATTGTTAAAAGCAAGCTGTCAAATAGTTCCAGTATACAAACTATTATTTTCCAAAAAGCATTAGAAGTCAGTCGTCAAAAAGTCAAAAATATTGAGACTCCTGTTTTATTATATTTCCTGACAATGAGTATGTAAATAAACATACAAAGGGAGTTCCTCAATGGTTTTATAAGGAAGGAATTTTGCCACAAACGACTGCTTTATAATACTTATTTCTACGGAGTCTCCTTTTGTGTCAGACTGTATTAGTATTACGGCAATTCTAACGCGATACAGTTTCCGTTCCCACTGAGAGAGATTGAGATTCATAATCCACAGAATTATATTTTAATTAAGGGTAGCACTATTAAAGCCGTTGCGAACACACTAGCTCGAGGTCGCTTCATATAGTATGAAGGCGGATTATAGAGTATTTGACTACTTAACTTTTAGCTACATATTATATGTTGTATCGGTTACGTTACCTTTGCTCCTTTGAAGGTGTCATTTAACATCGGTTGAGTAAGTAGGTGAAATTAATAACAATAATAATTTATTCATCCATATAAATATAGTATCATCAAAAAGTTTCATTCTAGGTTCTAAAGTAGTACTACACAGCAGCCATTTTGAAATTGTGTAATCTGTGCTACAAGTACCATTACTGGCGACGAAGTGTGTTTTTAGAGGTCCCTCGGCATTCGAGGTTTAGCTAATCTGCCTAAGCTTAAAGCTATCTTGAGACTACAATAAGGGAGTTGTCTACAAACTAACTAAATACAGCGCGTGAATAGCAAGGAAACTCCATTTGCGTTTCCGTATGGTCGACGCTTAAGATATGTAGGAAATTTATATAATATATGTAAATTTACATCGAATATTTTTTCCTAATTAGAATTAATTTTCGTAAGAAAGATTTATGTTATCCGATTTATGTGTCTAACGGTGTTTCTTTAATAATAGTATTAAAACCAAACGCTAGGCTAACGCTATCTTAGATGTTATTGTAGTCTCTCCCAGAACCCTAGTAAGCCACGGCTGCTCGCTGCAAACCGAGAAGAGTGATTTAGGCAAACACATACATACTACGTTTCAGGGTATATAATATTAATGGACAGTAACTGTATAAATCCAAAGATGGTATGCCAACTGCCCTCGTCATTTCTACTATTACACTTTAAAAATAGAACTAAACTGAAATGATGAAATTTTTCTTAAAAAAACTTCAGTTAAAAGAAGGTTTTCTAAAACGTAGAACAAAATGAGTAAATACAATTGTGTGCAAGGTGCATTCTGTAAAATAGAATCCAAAGCTTTGGATAGTGCGCATTTTGTATCGGCTGGGGCGAACTTTTCTTAACATATTTTTGCAAGTTCTGCGCAAATTAACTGACAAGGTAAGTCAAATAAAAGTGTTTCAAATCGTTGACAGTTCAATCTGACATTTATCTGCTCCCCTTGGAATAAATTTTGGCTATGTTTTTGTTTTGCATTTAAGTTCTATATTGGATGCATCTGTGTCTATATCCAAATGTAATTATGATTAATTACCTTACTGTTTGTATCCGCTTATCTGCAAGGATGATCTAAAACCACTTTATTCAAAGGTTATGCTCGCATAAGCAATGAACTTTATATTACGACATTTCAATGTAAACCTTTATTAGTAGGTATTTGGTTTCAAAATGGTGTAGCATATGGTGCCTTTCTTGTGTATCAAAAATAGTAATTTCTCATCTGTAGTTTAAGTAGATTCTTGGTATTATGAAGTATTTCTATTGAAGCCCCCTCTGATTGTTGTTATTGTAGGGGTAAATGATCGATACATAGTTTCTATGACAAAAGGGGTAAACTTGCAATAATTTAAAATGATACAAAAGCATCTATTTAACATTGTTTGTCGTTAGTAGGCCTATATACCCTATACGGGTAGGATCGTGTCCCTCGGTGGGAACCTTTAATGAGCTGATGATGAGGATGAATGGTATTGTACTAGCCCCACTGTACTTGTGTACAACACTGAATGGGATTGCATGTGGTCATACGTAGCACGGGTGGAAACTCACAACACACAATACATGAATCTATTGTCCACGCGCGTGCTACATTCGGGCCGTTATGTGCCCTGCTGTGAAAAGATATAGGATCGCGTTACTTTGTGGCGTGATACATAGTAACAGTTCTTTGATTGAAATGATCTTAATATGATGTATATAATGGAATGCGTTATTGTTTTGTTTGTTGTTCAATATCCTAGAATAACACAAACGTCAAATGTCCTCCAATAAACGGCATCATAACATAAGTACATTACATTCCGGATACATTGTAATTGTGTATTGAGGAACATTTCGCACGAACAAACTTTGAGGAATGACGGTTACCGGCACGTCTAGACATCGTGCTTTGCGAACTTCACTGATCATTTCAAAAGTTGTCAACGGGCTGCGTCGCGGTACGATACCCCTTATAACTACAATGTGGTTTTGGAAGTTTAGTTCCTTCAGGCGTCTGGTGTTTATGCGGTTAAGCCTTGTATAATGCAACTCGGATATAAATCCAAACAGCATACATTCTCTTTATTTTTCATCATATATTAAAATACATTGTTTTCAGTACGATATTTATATAACAATCGCGGGTCATAGTAGTTGTATTGCGTTAAATTACACATGTGCGTGATTTGTGGCTTATGACGATTTGTCAATAATATGACAAATGAAGGAATGTAATGCTGTTGTTTTATAGTTTAAGAACTTATTTCATGAAATTTATTCGGTACCAATATAAATTAGACGATAAGAAAAAACTATCTATTTACTAACAAAGGCGTCTCTAGCTCACTTCAAGGTATTACTTATAACTCAGGTTGATCTTGCTGTTTCAAACGGTAGAACCTTGGGCATAGGTATTTTGCATTACTCCTTTATTAATTGTTCATATGAGTGAGGTAATAATCTTAACTTAGTTTTTAATTTTTGTAACGTTTATTTCTAACAACATATCAAAAAACAACACAGCAAATCGCATTGCGAGAAAAACCCACGAGCATGTATGCTAATATGACGAGTTCCGTTATAACTAGCAATTAATTGATACACCCTATCATGTTCATTATACAGTGTTATTAATACTCGTATATGCAATTAGTAGCACAGCGTATGAATAACTGAGTTTCAACCCCAGCACTTGACGTTTTAAAATAAATTTCATTTCAATTAACATTCAAATGTAAGTGTCATTGAATGCTTTTTTCCTTGAGGAGCCACAGTCGCCTTTGTTAATTAACATATATAAAGGGAGATTAAGCTAGCTTTTTCGTACATAAAGTTGTAAGATAAGGTCTCAGTGTTTGGATTAAATTTTTTCATGATCCGGGTGTCGATGGTTCAAATCTCGCGAGGTCAGGTGAAGAGATACGGGTAAGACAGAAAGCATGCACACAGATAGATAATTAAGCGGTAGTAATTGAAAATAATAAACGAAATATTTGGTCAAATAATTACTATTGTTGACAGCAGATAAACACTTTACAATCTACAATATACATTTAGGAACCAAATGAGTCACCAATGGTGACTCACTTGGTTCGTAAATGTATAACGTTCAATGAGATTGTTAGGAAGTAGACAGGAACTGCTTTAAACATAACTTATGTATATTGTATTTATTTAAATGTTAATGAAATGTCGCTTTGATTTTAATTTATGATTTTTTAATATGAATAATTAATTAATTTTGTTTGAATGATAATTCAAATTTTATTTGTAATGTTTTAATATGGGTTATGTTGCCTGAAAATAAACGAATTTTATTTAATTTATTTATAAGATTGTGAGTACATCATACCTTCTTTTGTAGAGTAGGTATTACATTACATATTTTAATAACACTTTAATTGAATGAAATAGAAAATTATTTATTTAAAAATTTACACATGTTTAGATATATTCCTATTAGTTGTATAAAGTGTTCTTCGAAAGGGTTTTAATGAAATATTTAATGTGATTTAATCAGCCAACTTTCACACTAGGTTGAGCTTACATATTTTCTTACATATTTTTTCCGGTGTTGTTGTTACGTTGTTTTAAAATTGAATTCCAAATACTAGTATGTATCATACCGTCGTACCAAAGTGACTGTTACGGCGCACTTGTTCGTTAATTTATATAGAGCTCAACTTTTCCAACTTTCACTTGAAATTATTTGTTGTTGTTTAATGTTCTCCGGCATCGCGAACCCACACTTACTTGTGGAATAAGCGGCAAACTGGGTACACAGTAACTTTATCACTTTCAACAATATTGTAACAGTTGCGTTACATTTGGCTACAAATTTAAATGAGAAATCTTATCTGTGGTAAAACGCGAAGTGGCCTACGTGAGTGCGTATTTAATGAATTCCAACTATTTATTTGATAAAAACGGCTATTCATCCGCATTTTGGGATGCAAGGCAAAACATGACATGGAAAACATGATTTATAAAATGACCACCATAAAACAGCTGCTTGACGGGAAGTTTAAAATCGAGACCATATTATGATGGCTCTACTATCTCTCATCAACTTTATCTTGACTGATCTGAATAGTTAATGTTTGTTGCTGCTTTAACAACAAATGAATTAAATAAATATTCACTTTGAAATATGGCACACTTCAATGTTAACATTTAATTCACATTTATTTTGCCAAACTAATCATTTATTTAAAGAGTGCTACGGAGCCCTACGTGGCAGAGGCCGATTCACAGGCGGTAGTTCATGCACTCCATGGGTTGCGTGCGCGATCTTACAGAAGGCGTTCAAACATTACTTATACATTATTTCGCAATCAGTCTCCAGAAACGGAACAACGGACCTTTTTTGAAGGTTTTATAGTTTGACATTCTTTTATTATGGCCACAATATAATATATTTAATAAATAATATTGGTTCTTTGTTGGAAACGTTTTATTTGCAGTTTTCCCGAGTTTTGCTGTACAAATTAGTATTAAAATTCGTAATATGCGTAGCTTGATGCGTTTGAGTAGTAGTCACTAATATATCATGGAGTAGTATTTTTTTAAACACGTTATATACAAATACATTTTGTCACTGAATCAACAAAGATCATATCGCAGTTCACTGCTAGACAAAGGTTTTCAGTATTTTGCGATCTCGAGCCTCCGTTTTCCTTAACCTTAACTTCAATTTTATAAATATCTACTAGCTGAGAAAGTTTGTTCCACCTTAAAAGTGATAAAGGGGTCGATTTTTATACCATCTTTTATAGGACAGAAATGGGATAAAAAATATTATGTCTGTCTCCTGGTTTTGAGTAACTCCTAACCAATTTTCTGTCAAATCGGTAAAGTTGTTATGATATGTAACTATTGGAGCTAACACCATTTTCTTTTATTTATATATAAAGATATTAGAAAGGTAATGTAAGACTGCAGCAACTATTAATTTATATCGATTTAATGCAGTGGAAATGCTTGCACCATTCATAGGTATTAGTTCATGTTCAGGCAGTATTATTATTATCCCTTCAATATTTTGATAATTCTTGTTTCCAAATAATAACGTTGAAACATGAACTATTTAATATTTTCAAAGGTATTCTCATGGTTATTTATGCCGCCATATCTCGTGTAAGACTGTTTTTCCGGAAACCTCAATCACGCTTGTTATTGCACCTTTTTTTTCCACCGCTGATATGTTACAATTCCATTTTTAATGCTATTACTATAGCTCGCTGAAAGGTGAAACAGGTGGTCAAATTACTAGAGATTGTGACTTAAGATCCTACATAATCATTATTTTCCACTACACGGCACAGGACTGCCATGAGAAATAGCAACAGCATAGCCATGGGTAGATAGGTACGGCTCTAATCAGCTACGCATGGCCTAGGGTAGATTGGTGAATGTTAACGGTGCTACTATTAAGATTGTAGATAACCAACGGCTTAGTGTTGTCGTCAGATGTATTATATGTTTTACATAAAGGTGTTTTTATATAGTAAAAATTTTTCAATAATGGAAATTCTTTGCTTTACTTTGGTATAAATGGATTTTGACTTCGATGTACCAAATGTTCATATAGATAACCGAAACTCACTCACTACTAGCTATATAATATTTAGTTCATGTGAATATAGGGGTAGACCTATATTCACGAATAGTAATTCGTGATCATTGAATAGCATTTTTGGCAACACCAGAAGGGTCTTACCCTTGTTACCCTAGAAATATGTATAATAATGATATTCTTCCTTCCTCGACACTTTCGGGTTCGACACTTTCAGGAACTTATAAATAGAAACTTACCTCCAGTCGGTTGTATGAATTTAACTATACTAAATCAAATATTCCAAGACATTTCGATCTTATTGCTATAAATTTAATACTTTAATGTGTAGGTACTAGTAATGAATCTTAGATAATTTTAATTGTAAAATTTGGTAAATGGCAAATTAATCAAATATTGAACTCTACTTTTTGTTAAGCTTTATTTGCTTGTCGTATGTAAGAATTGATAAGCTATTAGTTCTATCTTCTTATAGTACTACTATATCGTTAGATATTATGGTAGTCGTTACCACCCACCGTTCCCAATAAGGCTCAAGTAGAGGTATGGTCCAATCTTCCATAGCCATGCTGTGCAGGAAGGCTTGTGCTTGGAAGTGGAAGTTTATACGCAGATTATATTATCACAGTAGGTACTTCTGATTTCGTTTCCTAAACACTCAAACACCACATAACAAAAGTCAAGTTTATGATTATTCAAAAATTGTTGAATTTAGAACAGCCACGATCGCTCCGTGGGGATGGATTGAATAGCCACTCAGCTATGTTGATTGCCATTGTTTCTTGTATTCGGTGTTGCGAGTGGACCCCGGAGGGGTGCGAGGTGAGGGAAGGGCCACAAAAACACGCAGACATGCATACAAATAACCGAATTACGGCGAGTCGCCCGGGCCAATCAGATCTGATGAAGCCTCCAGACCTGAGGACGCGGCGCAATATTTCAAGCATTTTTATTGTTTGCTCAGTTCGCCCTTTTTGCGAGATTGGCCTGAGCTACGTTTGCTGCGGTGCAGTGAACTTATGTTAACATGGATCTCTCCAATTTTTAGCCTGGTCGCACGGTTAACATTCTACTTTTTAAGCCAGTGAAATTTTACTTCAATAAAATACGTCGTTCATTATATTGTTATCGGTATTATATTTAAACCATTTGATTATTTACAGTAAACATAAAAAATATTATAAAATATAATAAATATCTACTGACACTCACACAGAGCCATCTAGCCAGATATTAAGCGAGTAGCTTGTATTTAGGGTACTAAACATCTGATATATTTTTATAGATATTTTCAAAATACATACATAGAAATACCCAGACCATTACAAACTTTTATAGTTATATACCAAAAATGTGTAAGAGTAGGTAATTTACGTTATATTTAACGTGTCAACATAATAATAATGATAAGAACAACGCACTATAAAATAATAAAATAAATAATTAGTCATCAACGTTCACACAGCACCATCCAGCTCCAATGAAAGCCTGTGATATGTTGCCTAAACGACTTATAAACATTATTTTTCTAAATACAACATATAAATTGTTATACATAGAAAACACCCAGGCCATTACAAACAGACATGTTCATGCAAACGAATGTTTGTAAAGCCCGGGGAACGAACCCAGAACCCTTAGTGTAGTAGCCGACGTCTCGACCATTACACCAAATGGGTCGTTTTAAATAAGATTCAAATTAACCTATTAAATTACTATGGCCAACTATTTGGCTATCAAAAAGGCTTAATATGTGACTGACTCGCTGGGTATCTGTTATAACAAACCAACATTGCGTGCAACAATTCTAAAATTAAGCTACAAGCATTAGATTTTCTATTGATATTCCGCGACAGCTTCCTAGCAGATTGAATAACTAGGTCTTGGGTAAGTCTAACTAAGGAGGTTTCTCGTTGAATTGAATTAAGATGAAAATTATTCAGAAAGTTAAAGAAGATCTTTTCGTTCAAAATACATCAGTCTCTTGAAATAGGTATCTTTAATCACCGTTTGCCTGGTTATGGTTTCTATGTTGTTGGTGTTTCTTCGTTAGAAAGAAGTATAATAGATCTTTTACTACGCCATAGGATCTGGAATTGACCGGGTTAAGGTGGCGGGATGTCAACTGCAAGGGATTGGTCCGCGTGGAAATCATTAGGAGAGGCCTTCGTTTAGCAGTGGGCTTTCTAGGTTGTAATGATGATGATGAGGACCTGAAATGAGGATATCCTTAGAATACTAATTACAAGCCGAAATGGTAGTGCTTTTTGCAAAATAAATTTGACTTATGAGGGTGTAATGTTCTCTCGTGGCGTCCCCAGAATTGAAAAGGCCAACTAACCTGATAAACCAATTGCTTTGTTCAACTGGTCGGATATAATTATGGCCGGTGAATATTAAATAATTCCATTCGGTATGCTTGTATACCATTAGTGGTGGCCTTCCTTCAGTAGTGGACATTAAGCTGTAATGATAAAGACGAAAGGATTTGGTCTCAGACGTGTTCATTTGAACGTTTTATATGTCGAACACTTAGTTTGAGCTTGAAACGGCATGTCATCATCATCATTCAAGCCTAAAATGGCCACCGCTGAATGTTTTCCACGCGGACCGTGTCTTAGCAGTTGATATCCATCTCCTACCAGCCACTTTAACTAGGTCATCGGTCTATTTACAAGTATTAACACTTTTCCATTTATGAGCCTGACTACAATTCATAGTTTATCTAGTAACCATAACATAACCTTTACCAATGTACCCATACCTTTATCAATAATAAAATTATTGAGTAAATCGAATTGAAATCGAAATTCAAAATACGATGTTAACGTGTTCCAGCTCAAGCTTGTCGGGTACCAAGCAATATCTCAAAACAAGAGACGTTTGGGTTCGCATAGACTACCATTAGACTGGTCGCTTAAAATGTTATTGCCATTTCGGCAGATTAATGTTTCTTAAATCTTACAACGGTTTGTTAAAAATCTGCTATTTGAATACCTAAACGCTCAGTACAATCCCTTTATTAAATTTACGGGGGCACCAATTACCGGATGATTGGAAAATGAACGGTTCAAAATCATCGACTGTATTTCAGGTAAACGTACCCATCGAAAAGCGAAACTTAAAAGAGTGCCGCGTTGAGGCCACCAGATGGGAGGGTCGGGTCTCCGGCGTAATTGCTACGCTAGAGATGTTGCCTTTATCGATTGCTCGATAAATAAGACTTTGAAATCATTCCTCCTCTTTAGTTATTTGAACGATTTAATACGGGAACTGCTTTAGGTTTTTTTAGTGACTTTTTAGTTAACATAGTTATTTATTCTGTGTAAATAAAATACATCTTTATGCCCTAATTAATCCTATTTTTAAAATATATCAGTTCACTTAACTAACCAATTTGACTGGTACCTAAGCTAATGTAGGTTATACAACTATACAGTCAGTTTTCAATTTCTCTTGAAAGTTGTATCCTACTTTGCTTGGATGATATTCCGGTTGACCCATTATCACATTGTCTTTGAGGATATGCACAGGCTTTTTGATGCGAACAGAAATCCGCTAATCATACCAGAGTGCAAATTTTATGCTTTTTTGTCAGGTTTCATTACAGTCTCTTGTAGTCCACTAAAAATTGTTGTAATTCAAGCGACGTAACTATCCGACCGTAAAACGTTTAAACTAATTCGACTAGTAATAGCGTCTCTAGCCTCGCCATAGCCCGAACCTATCTTGATGTGTTTCTTTGTGATCCCCGCGGGGTTTGGTCGTGATCAATACAGCCAACAGCGGCTATAACTTAAGAAGGAAACTCGCTGGTGGTAAATAGATTTTAAAAAGGCTCAGTACACATTTTTTATACAATTTAACAAGTCAAAATTTTGAGAAACAAGTCCGGTGTAACGTGCATCTTATAGACTTATTGGCATATGTTTTTATGATATTTAATTATTTTTGCTATCCTTAGTCTCATAAAAATCTTCAATATATTTGATCTTGAGGAACATGTGATTTGTAGTTTCACGATGATAGGAAGTAGTAATAGGCATCTATGTTGATGACCTCTTCAATTACAGCAATTTTTCAACTATTAATAATTTTATACACGTAAGCTTTCAAAAGGAAGTAATTACTAGATATTGTATCTTATATCTGAATTAAGGTGATGAGTACGTAGGTATCTCATTATTTTACGTTTTCTTCCTTATTAATAAAATACTCTTATATACTATTCTATTCTCTTATACGACTGACATTTTGTGGTGTACTTCTTACATAAAAAAAAATTAAATAGTTTTTAAAACCTTGTGTTGTTGCAATAGTTAGTATTCAATACATTCTGATGATGTGAATTCTCATTAAGTCCTAATTAACATAAAATAACCCCAAACTTTTTTTATTCTCTGAGCACTCTTCTTTGGACAATTTCGCTTGCAAATTGCATGGTTTTCGTAATAAGGTCCGGGACTTACATTTAGTCCAGGACTGGGACTGATTTTTTTGGTTATTTTTTATAATGAATTTTAAGTAAAAAATTAGTAACACTTATGAGTCTTGGTAACTGAATAAATGAAATATTATTAATTCAAATTCAAATTCAAAATTCTTTATTCAAATTAGGCTTACAAAAAGCACTTATGAACGTCAAGAAATATACAAAAATATAATAAAAAACAATTAAAAATACTAAACTAAAAATAAGAATTTTGATGCTTTGAAAAAAAAGCGCTTCAGAGGATTGGCCTGTTGAGAAAGAAGCACCCAAGAAAACTCAACAGTGTAGCCTTTTTTAAAAACGATTACTTAATGTAACAAAATATCATAAACACTGAAATAGCTGAGCAATTTAAGACCAAGGATTTTTATCACATAAATATTCGTCAATAGTGTAGTACCCTTTTTTAGAAAGGTGGTTTTTTATTCTAGCTTTAAACATGTGTAAAGGTAACTCGACAATATTCTGCGGTACCTTATTGAAAAACTTTATACATCTTCCTATAAAAGATTTACCTACTTTATGTAGTCTCAAGTTCGGAACAGCAAGTTTGTTTCTATTCCTAGTATTAAAATTGTGTGAGTCACAATTTTTTTCAAAGGTATGATAGTATTTACGGACGTAAATTAAATTTTCATAAATATATTGTGATGCTACAGTCATTATATTTTTTTCTTTAAAAAGTTCCTTAAGAGAGTCACGGGGTCTAAGGTTGTAGATAAAACGAATAGCTCTTTTTTGTAGTACAAATATTGTATTAATGTCGGCAGCTGAACCCCACAACAGTAGACCATAATATTAATAATCATTTAAAAATATTATTATTTGTAGTCTCTGTTAGGAGTTCACGGTTCATAGACCGGTCCTTTGAAGCTTGCGTGGGGACATTGGTCCAACACGTAGAGGCTTTGTGAGACAGAATAATGAGTTGTGATGTGTACACCGAGCGGCCGCTCGCTCTGCCTGCACTATGGAAGTACACACAGAGCGAGCACCCGCTTGGTGCAAGGACTATTGCAAATATGGAAAGAAAAAAATAAATTAGGGCTATGGATAGGGTAATTGCTGGACTAGTTTCTGGGCTATTGATTGAGACAGCGGGGCGCCTGCCAAATCAAATGTCTCAATCTTGAAAATTAAGGCAGACGGTGACTTGCCACCCGCTAGATGGGCATCCACTATGCGGCGTAATGCCTGGGACGCAACACCGGCGCAGGCGGCTAGGGGTGTCGAGAGGTGTACACCGCTTTCTGCGCAGACAAACTGCACCAACTCGCGACTTATGCATCTTTCACTTCCACCCCTCAAGCATGTAGCTCTTGCAACCCCACTCTGGACAGCCAATGAAGGCAAGCCAGAGGTGAGAGTCCCGACCTTGGGTGACCACTCCGGGAGCCGGAGACGGCCAGTGTGCACTCTCGGGGGCCGTCGGGTCCGTGGTGTCGCTACGCACCAACAGCTCGCCACAAGCTGCCCTGCGGTGACTGACTGCACTGGCGAAACTCACCAGCGTTATTATTATTATTATGTTTTCGAAATCCTTAAGATTGACGGGCCAAATAGTAGCCCGGTCCTGTGGATGGTATGTGTGGGGCCAACAGCACAGAGGCCTTTTTCGAATGTTAAATCTTTGTAAGTGTTACACGTGGCGGATGCCATCAAACAACCCATGATGGCCTCCGCCAGGCGTAAAGACTATTGTAAATATATGGAAACAACGATACTGGGCTATGGAATTTGGTTTGGTGGACTGAATATCTGGGCTATGGGGGAGACTACGGACGCCTGTCATTAAACTAGTTTCACTATAAAATAGCGACAGGCGGTGGCTCGCCGCGGCTAGATGGCCCCCTAATGGGACTTCCCCTGAGCACGGGTCCGAGGTGTACGCCACACACCATCAGCTCGCCACAAGCTGCCCGACGGCGACTGATTGCACCGATGATACTAGCATAAAGCTAATACCACCAGCGGGCGATGGGGTCGTCACGTCCCTACGCGCTTATTATTAATATTATTATAATGTTAATCTAGGATGTATATTCTAATTATGAAACTTAAGACTGTAATTGACTGTATCTTGTTTTGTGAGCCTAACATAAATAAATAGTCTGTTTACGCTGCATTTTCAAATAACAGTATTTTATGGAACACGAATTGCAGAACAAAAGCAATACATTTCCTGCACAGTGTAGAACGTGCAATGAATGCGACATTGCTTTGTATTTTTAAAAAATCTCTTTCTTATAACTTGCATTACCATTACGTCCCGCTTTGTTGGTGAGCCTTATTTTCCCATAAATATCACCATCACACCGTAAGGTGTTCCAGTATCGTTAACCGTAGTATATTCTATCTAATGAAAATGGCGCACGTATTATATACTTCTATAATGTATATGTAATAGTACAAGTAATAGATTGTGTCATTTTAACTCAGGTAAACAGATTTTTGGTTCTGATAAAGATCCAAAATAAAAAAAAACTCATGTGATTAGTTTTCTTACTACTTACTTTTACTTCATCTTACAACGTACTTTCTAATACAGGATCACAGAGTAAATGATGCGGACGCAGAAATTACTGTCCAAAGTTACTGATGAAGTCGCTATCAAATTATTAAAGGTATATACTGAGAAATTGTGTCGACCATACTTCCTTTTACGAAAAGAATTTTGCATCGGACTTAAAAAGTAGGCGCCGAACATTTATGCATCATTGCCTATGCAGGGTTGCGGTGGCATTTACCATCTTTTAAGCCGTGTCTCTTCTTTTTTTATTGTACTTTTAGCTGTTGGCTGCACAGTTAACGTTATTGTCTCAACGCAAGAAAGGCGCCAAGCGCAAATGCGCTGCAGGGCCCTTAAACATATTTGCCAGAAACCTCCGGGTCCTCTGTTTAGGGTAGTGCTCGAATAGGACACCTATAATACTGATACAGGATAGCTATACTAGGATGCGTTTGGGGAGAGACACGACCCTGTACATATCCGTAATGCGTATAGAATGTTCTTAATTTGACATCTACCGCAGCTAAGTCGTATGTTCGTTTGCCCTGAATATCATGAAATAAATAATCTTATACAGGTTTTCCCAATACACGGTTATGGATATGAATAATCCTCGTTACCCATTCATGTATTGTTTACTAAATTTACATTTTATTAGCGTAAGCACCAATAAAAACATCTATACATATGGTATCCTGGCGAAGCATTCCCTGCGTGACTGCGGCAGACTTTTCTAATTCAATAATGTTTTGAAACTCAAACGAGTCACGATATCATGCGTCTTATAGCCGAATTACAGTCCAGATGAACATCGTTTTCTATAAAGAAATACTTGTCTATAGAACAGAGATTGAATCGGGGAATAGGTTATTTATCAATTATTTTTACTTATTTAAAATGCGGTTACCGGGTGACAATTAATTTGCCATTTTCCTCGGTTATACTGTAGACGAAGCTGTTTCGGCCTAAAGGGTGAGATATGGAACGAACTAGCTGCCGTGAGTTAAAATCTGTATAAATATATTTGATAAGTAACCGATTATGTTAACACCACAATTAGTGATCATTGATGTAACATGTGTTATATTAACCCCTTATTATTATCTGCGAAGTCTGCTTTGCTTGGGGATACTGCTAGAAGAACTACGTTTAATTTTTACATGACTTTTTATTTATTGATGTTACAATAAATATTTAAAAAAAAAATTTTTTTTGGTAAATATACAGTTGTGCATTAATAACTCATAGTGATATCTATGTACATATTATTTTAAAAATGAAACTAAAGTTTTAAATATATGAAGAAAATATTCACGAAACACATAAATTAGAATTAGACAGGCTCAAGGGGTTCGGCATTAATTACCTTGGATTACCCAATTGAGGATTGTGCTGCGCAAGAAAACTGTCCCTGTCACTGATTACGTCACAGCTGACAGTAGGCCCTTAACGACCTTCGAGTAGTTAACAAATAACCTCCATTTGTATAGATTACAACATTTATGGCTTACTACTCGGACAACTTCGCTTCAATTTAACTGAAACTTTTAAACATTGTAAGTAACTTTATAGTTCTTACGGTTTTTTCACTGTATTATAAAATAGTATAAGGAGGGTTATCAAATCATGGCAGTTAAATCGATATTTTTATATTGAATTCGACTTTCTGGTAATAAATGTTTAGACCTGTTCCAAAGATGAAAATCCCTACTTCAGCTGCTATACTCATAGCCTTAAAGTGCTAAAAAGTCAACGATTTCATTTTCAAAATGTAGAATTCCAATGTGCAAAAAGGCCCTTACCCTGGAAAAGAGTATTGATACTTGCTTTTAATATAAGCACATAAAATAATAAAGAATTTCTCTATCGGTTCTAAGATCTTCAAGATAAAATTTTTCTTGCGGGACTCGGCAAGTTCCGTAAATGATAAAATGTACAATGTGTAAAAGTGAACAATGCGACCTACCCATACTAACATACACTGACGAGACAAGAACATAGACAGCGGGATAAGTTCACCAGTTTGAAGTCACTCAAGCTTCATTAAGCGAGCTGTGCTCGGGATTTATCACGGGGACATAATTGAAATGATGTTATTCACGGTAGACCGTAGTAGTTACCGACACAGCTCGCCGGATCAGCAAGTTAAAGTGGCAGTGGGTTGGTCACGTATAGTACAGGACCGATCGCCAAGACAGCGCAGATGAATCCTGGATTATAAACCCGTTTTAACACGCACAGCGTAGGATGTCCTGTATCTCGATGGAGCGACGACTTGAGAAAGGTCGCTGGTTGAGGCTGTTCAATAAAGTCTTAACCTAAAGTATCTTCTCTGTTACGATGGAAAAGATAATTAATTCTTGTCAATTAATGTTATATTTTTCTACGTATACCTTAATACGAAAAGGCAAATACTAAATAATAATTTATACTTAAATATAAACAAAATTGGTTATTGATTCAAATTTTAATCCATGCCATTGAACATGAATATTGTTTATTTGAAAAGCTTGTAAATAAATATAATAATTAATGGAAAATGGGTTTACATTACTGTTGCCGTGATAATGTGTTATTCCTTGAAAGAATACCTCTAACTGTAATTTTCCACACTAGTGATGTTGGTACTTTAATAAAAAGGCTTGACAACCTCTAGCCTCAGTTATATATCAGGCAAAAGAACCGTTCGTAATTCTTATAACTGGGCCAAAGTAACAATA
Organism: Leucinodes orbonalis; assembly: GCA_019425675.1. NCBI lineage: Eukaryota > Metazoa > Arthropoda > Insecta > Lepidoptera > Crambidae > Leucinodes > Leucinodes orbonalis. The sequence continues at coordinate 6,608 of PQWD01008332.1, read as the reverse complement.
GATAGAAACAAAGGGGGTGTTTCCCCTAAAAGCGGTTGCGAACTCAATAGTCCCTGAATATGGATGCCGTCTCATTCCTACCTCATTTGCTAAGTGTGCCGTCTAGCCAATTGCCGTACTTTTGTCAAAATCAAGTTATATAATTGAGACTTTTGTTATTATATAAAAGAATAAGTGTTGCCGCCACTCAAAAATTACAAATATTCCAAAGCTATCAAATAACTTAAAAAAAATCATTCAACTGCATTTTTGTCTTGAATCATTAAATTTTATTATCTATGACCCTAATTACTGGCAGGAGTTTACAATAGAAGCAACGCCAATTTTCTTATGAATAATGTTGTATGAAGATGTTGAAATACGTGACTTTTGACATTATAGCTTATATATTTCACACATCCTTGGTATGCAGTCGGAGGTCAAGTCAGTATCGAGAACATGGTCAAAACGATTGTAACCAGAAGCAAAACATTAAAAGCACACTAGCTAATACCTATCTACTCGTAAATCCTAGCGTTAATAATCCCATGAACGACAATACCTATTTATTCAGTAGATTCATGTTAAAGAAATAAGTTTCATGATTGACATCTATTCTATTATAACGTGCTGCTGTTTGTGAAAATAAAATATCATCAAATATTTTTTAAATTATCTTTATTGTATTTTTCAACTTTGATTGTGTGCAAGGTGTCATTCCGTATTGTTGTCAATATAGAAATTGTTTATTTTCTGTTCCAAAAAAAAATTATAAAAGACGTGAATTACCCGTATTAATGCCGAGGTAGTTAAATTCCTTAACTTAGGTAACCACATTATGTTGACCCCCAAGTATCATCCCTTGGGGGATCATAATTAGGCCAGTGGTGGCACGAAGGGTACGTTAAACCAAGCTTAGCTTTTAGAGGTCGAGTGATGTGTCTTCATAGTGCTTTTTGTTGTATGTCCTAAAAGACTAAGTTTAACAAATGTTCACTCATAAACAAATATTATATTATATTATATTTGACTAGGCATACGCCTAAATGATTTCAGTAAATAATATATAACTTATTTTTGACGATATTTGAAAATGACTAGAAATAGGGCTAGATATGTTTGTTTAATAGTAACGATAAATAGGTACAATAGAATTCAATATTTAGGCTTCAATTGTTATTGGGGTAATGAAATCAGTCATGTGGTAACGTTAATATGATGTTAATTACTAGTTTTAAAATTTAGTAGACTAGCGTTTATAAATTTATTATAAGTTAATAATATTTTGGTCAACGCACAGCGCTGCTATATCCTGTACTTCATTTCAACTGAGATTTTCATGTCCTTAACACGAGTGACCGGTGAATTCGTTGTATTGGCAGTTTCCGAATGACCAATCCATTTCACGAAAGCGTTCTTCGGGCCTTTATCTAAGATCGAACTGTTAGAATTCGCTTCCTCTGAATGCCTCTTTTAGTATCCATTTATTCAGACATAATATATTATATACATTTTGGGAACGTTGTTTTCTGAAACATCATGACTAAAACAAAATTAACTATTCAATTATAAAACTTGAGATGTGCTTTATTAACTGTGTGTTGTTAAATGTGCTTAAAAATCATTTTATGTCATTTTTATCAAAAGCCTGAATTCAAAAGTAAGTCAAACAAAAAATATGTTCTTATCAAATTTCCAAGGCGGACTTGGGAAATTTGATAAGAACATAATAATTTTCAGTCAATAATTGTCAATCATCATACAAAAGCAATTCCATCGCTGACTTCGATGTTTCTTGGAAATACTTGTATAAATTGATAATAAACTTGCTATCTGTAAGTTTTCTCATAAAAGCTGTGAGTCATCGCAGGCGCTTACTTGTCAAGGCAAACTTTGGCAGTTATTTAAAAGCAATTGTTTTTGAACTGCCTACTCTGGGTTCTTTGTTATAAAGTAAATAAGGTGACATTACCAAGAATGATACAGACGGCACTTAAAACTAACACCGCATTTATTTGTTTAATCAAAGTACGTGATTTAAAGAGTATAATTAATAATTATATAGCTACTATAAGAAACCACTAATGGACAAAGACCATACCCAATAAAATCAGCCAGCTTATAGCGTGCCACTGTAGGGTAGGCCATCCCATACAAAGTACTTTTCGAGATTGTAAATTGATGGTACTAGCCAGAAAGTCATCGAGCCTTCCGCAATGAATCAAATATTTATATATTTGAGTAGCTTCGCACGGGTGCAATGGTGATGCACCCGTGCGAAGCTACTTGTGCGAATGGTGCAAACGCTACGTACCGCAACTTTAAAATCTGTAATATCTTCGAAAATAATAATTTGAATCATTTAAGGGGCCATAGATCTATATTGAATCAACAAGGTATTTAATTCATCATCATCATCATCAGCTCATTAAACGTCCCAACCGAGGGGCACGAGCCTACCCGTAAAGGGTGATTAGGCTTAGTCGTCCACGCGGCCAGTGCGGGTTGGACGACTTCACACAGAACCTTTGAATCTTCACAGGCGTGCATGAAGGTTTCCTCACGATGTTTTCCTTCACGTAAGAGCGTCGGATAACGTACTATATTTTCGAAATTCGAAAATACATAGGTACGTGTCGGGTTTTGAACCTCAGCCCTCCCGGTAGAAAGGCGACAGTCACCATTGAGCCGACGCTCCAATTACGTATTTAATTGGATAAGGATTAATGCTGTATTGCTTAAAATCACTTCGAAAATTTGGCATTATTTGTTGTAGAAAATAAATTAAAAAGATGTTATTGTGGGATAACCATAAGAGATACCTTTACCATCATGGAGTTTTCTGTAGACCTTTTCAATGTGTACAATACTTGGTACATTATTTTGATAAATCTTGTATAGGGTTCGACATGCATTTGCAATGTAAACGGAAAAATGAAATTATTTACGACATTACATTAGATACCTTAAAAATAACAGTATTTCTCCACTATTTAATATATGTTAGTACACATAATACTTACTCTTGAATCACATTATCTATTAAACAATCCGTTGCGTAGTTTTAAGATTTAAGCGCACATAGGGATATGGGGACATGGGGACAAAAAAAAGCGACTTTTTTATACTATGTAGTGATATTGTAAAAACATATCATATTATGTCTTATTTATAGCATAGCAATAGGATAAGGCTTATTTTTGAGTCAGTAAGGCAAACTCGCGGAAATAATTTTTATAGGAATATTCACTTTAAAATATAAAGTCTGAAAAAATCAATTTCAATTATTATTTTAAACGAAAACTTGATTTTCGTTTAGGATTAATCTTTTGTCAATTTCCGTCAGCATGCTCTTTTTGATCCTAATGAAGAGTCTATCAAGGAAACTTTGCATAGAAGTTTGGACGATAAATAAGGGGTCAATTGTGCCGAAGCTATCATAATTCATGTGATATCTGGGTTAACCACACTGTTATAACAAAGCGTGCTCAAGATTGTATATTGTATTGTCTGGCTGACTCAAATTCCTTTCTTTCTGAATCGTCAGCATTATTTTTATCTTCTGCTGTAGGCTCTTCCACCAGTATGGCATGTATTTATATCCTAGGGTTTGTCTTACCAACTCCTGCTTGATAGTCCAAAGGATATCGCCATCTTTTCCTATGCTACCTTTTCCAACGCAATGTCTCCACGTCAGAACATGATTTTTCTAAAAGCTTTCAGTTTTTTGACTACTGCATAAAACCCATAACTACTTTTAACATAGTAATCTATTGAATTTGAGTATGCATTACAAAATAAAAGACCCCTCTCAAGAATTGAGTAATTCTAAAGAACACTTAATACTATGAAAAACCAACAAGGTCAATAGCCCTTAAGATTCGAGGCCTCTCTTCGCTAAAGCGGAAGGCTCTCTGCGCTCATCAATTGCCAGGTAAAGCTGTAATATATCTGCTGGAATGTCTATCTGCGGCCAACAGCAGTCTGTAAGAAAAAAGTCAATGGCATATAATGCAATAAATTATTGTTTAAATACCAATACTCCAGATAATCCGTAGGAGAACTAGAGTGACCGACATAGCGCACAGGATAAGCAAGTTGAAGTGGCAGTGGGCAGGGCACATAGTGCGTAGAACCGATGGCCGATGGGGCGGAAAGGTTCTCGAGTGGCGTCCGCGTAACGGAAAACGAAGCGTAGGCCGACCCCCAACCAGATGGTCTGATCGACTACAACACCAAGGGTTCCGGGTTTGATCCCCGGGCAGTATATACATTTACGGCATGAACATGTCTGTTTGTAATGGTCTGGGTGTTTTTTATATATATATATTATATATATATATATATATATATATATATATATATATATATATTATATATATATGTTTATCCGTTATTTAGAACTCATAATACAGACTTCACGCTTAACTTGGAGCTGGATGGCGTTGTGGGAATGTGAGTAGATATTTATTGATTTATTTAATTTGAAAGAAAATTGGTATAAACCCTTGCGAGGACACTGCTTATTACCAAAAGTGCGATATTCTTTTAAATTGGTAGCTCTTTTGATAACATGCAAACGTCCCATAAAAAGCCCTCTTGAATCACCAACAACCATTAGCTGTCGCGAATTGAAAAACTGGTCGGACAAGATAAACGACACAGTGTGGACGGAAAGCGATAACGTACCCTATTTCCTACTAATATCCGAACTCCGCCGTGCCTGGACATAAAGGTGGTACAGACGCTAGCACTTATCACCATTGATTAAAACTCAATGTTGTCTAAAATATTTTGATCGTGACTTAAAGACGACTAGCTGTGTAATTGTAGTTAATTTGACGCTCTTCACTTGTTGGAGTATAGAGGCACGTGTACATAAATCGAATACAGGGAATTGCCTTAACTATGTTACATGGAGATTTCGCAAACTAGTTGCGTGTCCGCCATGCATTTAAGAGTTATAAATTGTTATACTCTGGTCGTTCTAGTGGCGAGCGATTTTAAGTAATCACTAGGGTTTTGTGTGCAACAGTTAATTTTGCATTCTTTAATACTTATTTATTTTACTTAAAGCATATTTCAGAAAATCTCGAACAGATCTGATAAAAATAAGTAAAATAATAATGTTAATATATTATTCTTATTTTTTTAACTAACTTATTTTATGGTCGTGCAAGATCGTGCAATGGAACACCATTTTCCCGTTAGAATGTTAATTGTAGGTAGGTATTGTTTTTGTCAAATATTGTAAAACTGATTTTTCAAATTTTGAAAACGCTGTCGGTACCTGATGTCTTCAAATCAAATGTTAAGTAGCAAAAATACAATAAAATAATATAATTTTATAAACAATTATTATTATATTGGCAAAATGGTTTGTTACATTCATTTGTAAGAATAATGATAGATAACATATTGTTACGAATTGACGTAATTAAAATGACATTAAATATGGCGGCTAACATGTGACGTTAGTCCACCATAGAGTGACATGCGAATTGTCAAAAAGCAAAGAGTCTAGTATGTTCTAGATATTTCGCGAACTATGTAGAATGACGTCGAGGCTTCGAGCTCAGCGGCCGGACAGGTATATAAGGCGGACCGACGGGTGCGCCGGGAGTCTTGTGTTCTACTCAAGAGCGAACGAAGAGCGAAATACCTGCGACTACAAGAAGAGCGAGTGATACAGCGATATCTAAGGGATCGTCGAGTGTGATATAACAGTGTTAAGAGTTAACGAGTGATTATTACGTGTGTGCGGAAAGTGTTATGTTATAGTGTGCAGTGTTAATTACGGATTTTAGTGCGTGCGTTAATTGATTAATTAGTACGAGTGTAAGTATAATTAGTGTTGTGTGTAATTAATAGTGGTTAATTATTAAAGTGTGTTACCGTGTTATTCTTCGTGTTTGGCAATGATTTATCCTGAACCCCCAGCTCGTAACAATATTTACCAAATTGCACACAGCTTCTACTTGTGTCCTATACAGGTACTCTTATAATAATTCATAGTTACATATTCTCTTATGAAGGTTCTTAATTTATTAGCCCTTTTCTCGGGAAGTAGGCTAATGAATTAAAAAAAAAATTCAAATTATGTTTTACTATAACTTCATATAAGTATGATGAGCACAACATAAGTTGAATGAAACTTTCGTTAGGCACTTCATGACTAAGCACCCCTAGGTATGATACGAACTGAATAACTCGATTTAGTAGCTAGGTTCCAACACTGAAAAAATAAACGGCCGTCAATACTGACCAAGGTTTATTGCCCACATTTAATTTAATCCTATTTCAGAGGCTAAACAAATTCAGATAAGCTGGATTAAAAAGTATCTCCGACAGAAATTAAAGAGCAAACTAATGTTCGATACAATTTAGAACAATTCGAACACGTCTAAAATATTTTATAAAGTGTTCGTGGAATAAAAGATTTCGGCGTAAAAAGGTTAGTTGAGGATATTATCTCGTATGTGCTCTGTGTTTTTATTAGAGCTATGCAATTTATATCTCAATCATGTCCCGTGCTTATTAATAAACTGTAGAATTCAAGAATTTAAACAGTAGGTTATCAGTGTAATAAGTAATAATGACACTTATGTATTTTATAAACTTTTTGATCT
>PQWD01008331.1:0-27085 GCA_019425675.1 Leucinodes orbonalis | reverse complement strand
ATGTACCTTCACCGCGAACAATGCTCCCACCTGGGATTGATATTACGAGCCAAAGTTTAGTAATTTAGATATCCCCGTTGATAGTTTGCCCGTAGGTAATGTTTCTCTATGTGGAGTTAATACTGCTTCATATAACTTATATCTATATTGTACTATATACTTCTTATGTAGGTAGTTTTGATTTTAGCCTTGGCGTAAAAATGGTTACAGTTTGACTTTTTTTTATGTTATAAGTGTATAGGACGGTCTGGACGCTCACTTGATGGTAAGTGATACGCCAGACCATGACAGAGCGGCATTATAGGAGACTAACAACTAATAGACAGTTATTATCCTCTATCAATGCCGCACTGCGCCCGTCACCCGAGACAACAGATGTTAGGTCTCTTATACCCGGTAATTTCACTAGCTACAGTGCCGTCTCCCGAAACATAAAAGTGCATAACACTCCTGTTTTACTGGCACTGCGGTGGTACATACCTAGACGACTCAGTATCGATTCTACCACCTAGTAAACATGTCTGTTTGTCTTTCTGTATGTGTCTGAATCATAGGACTAGAACCGATTAGGTAGAGTGCTAAGCTTATGTTGGGTAAAAATCAATTTAAGATTAGAACTCACTAAATATGTTCCCATTTGCTTCACTAGTATTAGAATAACTTTTTTTATAAATAAAGATGAAAATAATAAAAATGAGGATGACAGTCAGAAATTATTTATATTTATGTGTTTGCAAATAATAAAAGTTAGCTTACACGAATAAACCCAAATATGGGAAGGAAAAGCTTAGTCACCAGTTTCTTTTTGGCGCGTCTCACCCAGTAACCTCGGACACCGAAGTTCGAAATGTAATAATAGGTGTACACATCACAACTCATTATTTTGTGTCACAAAGCCTTTACGTGTTGGACCTGTGTCCCCACGCAAGCTTCAAAGGACCAGTCTACGAACCGTGAACTCCTAACAGAGACTACAAATAATAATAAATATTCTTTATTTCCTCTTCACAATAGGGACCTTAACCTATTTGGTTATCTAGGTACAAGCTCATAAGTATATATCTATCCCAATGCGAGAGAGGCTGGTGCCTGAGATGGGTTTGGTAAACCGGTGTTACAGGTCACCAGGCCCACATGATTAAACATAAATAGGATTAAATATATATTATATCGTATCAGCCGCTGTTAGTCCCGCAATATATTTAAAGACATCACAACTTTTCAATACTAATAATTTCATAGGTTTTACAATCATCCATTACCCAATTCAACCAAATACATACACTGCAATTGATACTTACAGCGAAATAAAATCCCCTAAAATCCAAGCAATCTGATCTCTCATATATCGCAATAACTGTGAAACAGTGGGCACATTACAATACATCATCCCACATGCTAAACGTAATAAAGGTCGTCCTAACAACCACTATGAAAGAAAACTAAATTGTCCGTGCCGACCTAACTGGCTACTCTTGAATACCCTTGGCCATAACTCCGCCAGTGTAAGTTGACCTCGGATACGTGATGCAACCCCCCCGCCCAAGGTTGGGTATCTTCTACGGCGGCAGGGGGGCGCAGGTCAAGTTGCGATGGTGGCGACATCAACAATTATAAATAAGTAGGTTGGAGCAATAACGGCAGCGACGTGCACTATATCAAGCAAACTGCCTGCGATGCAACGCCACCTAAGAGACACTTCGCATGCACTAATGAATACAGAAGGGATGGTTTTTCTTCAATAATTAAATACGTTATACTTTACATACATATAATAGACATAATGAGAAGCACTCCTTTTCGATGGATCGAAGATTCGCGGAAGTTTGATGAAAGATGAGAAGTGAAATTTACCGGGATTTCTGGCGTTAAATGCAAGAGACTTGTGTCCAGTATAGGACTGCACTGCATAAACTATATGGCTAAAGAAAGAATTTTCCGTATCTGAAGTAATAAAACATAATAGATTAATTATATTGTATGCCTAAGATTGAAATTTAACAAGTTATTGTAAAATTCAACCTTCAGACAAATTTCAAACAACCTTAAAACAAATAATAGCCTATACTCACCACGGTGCAGTGAAATGATTATAGTATCTTGCCGATTAAGAGTATCTCAGAAAGGCTTGTTCATCATAAAACTTCATAGATTTCTTCTATATTTTGTTAGGTACACTTCAGAAAATCATAGACCATTTCAATATAAACTCTTAGTGAATAATGCACGCTAATAGTTTGTTCTTCAATTGGTTGTTATTTCTCACATAATTTTAATATTATTAGTTATTAGAGGAATAAAACGTCTTTAACTTTATACATATACAACTTTATTTCTCACGAGTACTTATAAAAAACAAAACAGTAACATACAATGAATAATAAAACTCTGGATAACCCTAGGGATAACCCCTAAGCGGCCTTATCCACGATCTCTTGCAGGCAACTTTTAAGTAAGAAGGACCAAAGAAGGAAGATAAAGTTGGTACACAAGCAAAAAGAAACCACTTCGTATCCATAGATAGCTTCTTTGTCCACTCTGCGCTAATAAAGCATAGTCTATGCCCCATTGGATAGCTCATAGGCCATTCATAATAGCGCGAGCTACTCTTACAGCAGACGTTTTTATTTCCTCGGCAGCGACACTAACATAAAAACACCACTCAAAATTCCAAATAAACAGTCGGGCGCGCAGTTTCCACTGGCTTAAGCTGTATTAGGTAGTTAAATTTACATTTTACATTTGATATTTTCACCCGTGAAAGTTATTTCTTGTTTGCGCAGATTTATTGTTGCGATGTAGCGTCTCTTTTGTGCGGATCGTTTACGTGTATTTATAGGGTAATTCAAACAATACGAAACGTGGATGCCGAGTTGGTGTGTCCAAGTAATTATTAATCGTTTTGTGCTCGGATCAGAGTGGATGTGAGTGCCATGTTCACGGTTATTTCGTAATTGATATCTTGATCGTTTACGGTAAACATTTTTGACTATGAATGTTAGTTGGATAAGGTTTTATTTTTTCTGGCATAACAGTTTCACTGTGATATTATTACGATTGGGTGACGTTATAGTGAATAACGTTACGCGTGGTTTTTTATATTGTTAATGTTTACGACTTAAAAATATAATCATCATAATCAGCTCATTAAACGTTCCCACCGAGGGTCACGAGCCTACCCGTATAGGGTGATTAAGCCTTAGTCGTCCACGCGGGCCCAGTGCGGGTTGGCTGACTTTACGCACAACTTTTTTATCTCTTCGCAGGCGTGCGCAGGCTTCCTCACGATGTTTTCCTTCACCGTCAGATCGACAAATAACGTACATATACTTTCGAAAATTCGGAAACACATTGGTACGTACTCAGCCCTACCGGTAGGAGGGCAACAGTTCACACCATTGAGCCACCGACGAACTTGTAATGCATGTTATAAATACAAAAGCAAAATAAAATCACCAATTCAACTAATAAATATTAAGCTTTAATCCCAAAAGACTCGAGTTAATTCGACAGTATAACACGATATCTCCCGTTCGCGAAAACAAATTGTTAGCTCAATTTATTCAAAATGAAACTGTCAGATTATTCAAGATGTGAATGTAAAACGTGTAAACAGAGGGTTTCAATTGCTACCTGCAGTCCCGGAGCGAGATACGGGAAGAACGCGGGATTTATACGTGTCGCGGGCGCAGGGGTTGTTTCAGACTTGGTTAAATATGCCTGGTTTCTTATTTTCTTTTTATATAAGTACATTGAGACTTTGGTATTTTCTAATATATTATTGTATTCAGACTTTATTAAGTATGCCCGGTTTCTCATTCTCCTATTTATTAGTACAACCAATAACAAAAACACTGGTATTCATCATCATCAGCTCATTAAATGTCCCCAACGAGAGGTACGATTCTACCCTACTACCCTTTACCTACCGTAAAGGGTATTTAGGCCTTAGTCGTCCACCCGGGCCCAGTGCGGGTTGGACGACGTCACGCACAACCTTTGAATCTCTTCGCAAGCGTGCACAGGTTTCGTCACGATGTTTTCCTTCACTGTAAGAGCGTAGGATAACGTACTTTAAAGTATTCGAAATCACATTGGTACGTGGGGCGATTTGAACCTGCGCCTTCCCGATCAAAGTATTAGCAAATAAGTAATCAGAATCCAACAAACAAAAACTAATGCAAATTTTCACTAATATGAGTAACTTATGTGTGAGTGCCACGGCATGTGGATGGAAAATAAACAAAAATATTTACTTATTTTATTGACCTTGTTAATTCGAAGATTTTGGGCATTTGCTGACGTCTGTGTGATAATCGAAACGTGTCGCCTACTACACATAGGAATGCCAGTGTAAAGATAAGATAAAGATTCTTTATTGCACATTAGAGTCTTCCAAGACTCAGTTACCGACATTCGTAGGGTTTTAATAAAAAACAGATATCCCAACGGATGCTGTGATAAAAAATAACTTTTCGTAATAATAAATTTCTTGTTTGTATTTTTAAATAGAGTTTTGAATATTATTAAATAAAACATTTAAGTTCAATTGGTACATACTTCCACTAGTTAAGCTAACACTGTAATTAAAAGTGGTGTCTACTTGTAATTCTTTTATGCATTTAGCAATAAGGTAAAAATTAAATGTTAAATTAAAGTATAATGCATAGATGTAAGTAGACCAATAAATAAAAATAAAAATAAAACATACAACACAACAAAAAACGAGTACAGTGTAGGCGTAAGTTTAGTTACTTAATATATATATATATATTTGATTCTTTTATATTTTTTATACATAAGCAATTATAATTAAATGTGGTATAAATATAAAAAAGAAGCAGTTATTTTTTTTAATTATTATTTTATTATTTTAGGTTTTTTTTCTTTGATTTTTATATCTTATATTACTAAACTAAATGTACAAATATTCAGTAAAGTGAGATCAAAGTATTAACAGTACAGTCAGTTATCAGACGAAAATCAAATTTTTACCAAAAGAAAGTCGCAAAGTCAACAATGACCAATTCTTTTAAATTACTACGACACAGACATAAGCTTACGTCTGTCGGTTCGTCGCAGATGAAAAATATGCAATTCGCATGACAATGTGTTTGATTTCAAAGTAAGAAATGTTAACAAAGTGAATCTGCGACGCGATTGCATTTAGATGTGTAACATACTTGCAGATTACCTTTAGAAAGTGCAGCTACATATTTTGGATTGAATTGAACACTAGGAAGTAAACATAATATAATAATATGTATGTAACTATGTACTATATTGTAACTATGTTAAATTTTGGTATAGCTTGTGGAAAAAACTTCAACCTATCGCAGTCCGCTGCTGGTCTCCCCCATTTTGCGCCCGATATCCAGGGCCTCCGTTTTTCTCATCCAGCCTCCACCAGCGATCTTTCGTAAGTCGTCGGTTCATCGGGTCGGAGGGCGTCCTACGTTACGCTTGCCAAGACGCGGTCTCCACTCCAGAACTCGTCTGCTCCAACGGCCATCGGTTCTGCGACATACGTGACCAGCCCACTGCCACTTCAACTTGCTGATCCGGCGGGCTATGTCGGTAACTTAGTTCTCCTACGGATTTAATCACTTCTGATCTTATCCCTAAGAGTATTATTTAGTTTATACTTTCTGTGTCTCATAATTCATTTTTATTAAGTATGTTACTCTGTATGTTTCCTTTGATGAGATTATGAAAAATCTGACACGTACATTTTATACTACAGAATAAAAGTCCAAAATAATTTTGGTTGCTGAACATATTAAGGCCATCTGCGGCCAACAGCATCATTCAGCAAAAAATGAAAAGCCTACTCGACATCTTATTCCTCATAACAATGTACCCCTCTTTAAACTTTGTACAGGATTAACAAGAAACATTGGAGAATGACAAAGAAATGTGATTAATAAATTGCGTTAAGCATTTATTCAACAGCCGCATCCAAAACTGCGTCCAACTCTGGTTAACGATGAAAAATCGCGTGTCGCCGCGTGACGCGACTCAGCCACAAACAAAACCCTGTTAATTGCTTCTTCTTTTATTGCCGCGAAGAAATATCAACGCCTTTGTCGTCGATATCGCTTCTTGAAAAATGTTCTGACACCTCCCTTATATTAATCTGGTGGATAAGCAAGGCTTAGAGCGCCACAAACAAGAAACAAACAACAAAAAACAAAGGGCCCTTTCTTTCAGCGAAGAATACCCCAGTATTGGCTAATCGTTTGTGGTAATTACATTTATCACAGGCGACGTTTTCTTTTGATAATACGGTTTGTTTTTTTTCGGCTTGCAATTTTGTATTGTCGAATCACCCTCAACTTCAATAATTCACTTTTGTTATTGTGTAGCTAATTTTAAAGCGTAAATAAAAGTTCATTAGAACTACTACGTTCTTAGAAAGAATGAAGAAATATTAACGTGCAGGCGCAATATTTATTAATTTATGATGTAATTAAATGTCGGTATGTTTAAAATTTGTTTATTATTTTTAGAAGCTAAATTTAACTAATCATCGTCGTCCACGCGGGCCCAGTGCGGATTGGACTACTTCACACACAACCTTCGAATCTCTTCGCAGGCGTGCATAAAGTTTCCCTCATGATGTTTTCCTTCACCGTAAGAACGTCGGATAACGTACATACATTTTCGAAAATTCGAAAACACATTGGTACGTGTCGGGGTTTGAACCTCAGCCCTCCCGGTAGGAAGGCGACAGTCCACACCATTGAGCCACCGACGCTCAATTTAACTAAAATTTAACTAAATATGCAATTAATTACATCTATTTGATAACTGACATAGCTACGAGTTCAAGAATTAGGTTAGATTATGACTTCATAGCTCTTTCTAAACCCAAACCGTCTTTACTTGTGATTATTGCTTGAGATTTGTATCAAAAGCACTACTGGTACCATCCCGCACAACTCAGAACAAACGATTGGTTTGATTGTCGTGCCCTCTTTCCGAAACACAGATTGCCTATTTCACGGGACAGTATTTTAGCCAGTAAGTGTAGTCACTCGCAAGCAAACTCAACTTCAAAAATGAAAGATGTCATAATCTTCATCATCAGCTCATAAACGTCCCCACCGAGGGGCACGAGCCCACCCGTATAGGGTGATTAGGCCTTAGTCGTCCACGCGGGCCCAGTGCGTGTTGGACGACTTCACGCACAATCTCAAAATCCTTTCGAGACGGTCATCCGAAACCTTGGTGTGATGACAAAACGACCCACTGTTCCGCACTTTTGAAAAATAAAAATGGCACTAAAAATTATTAAGTAGATGCAGTTTGGCTGCATTACAGAAGTGCGTTACATGACGCGCGGTGCCCCGCCGCTCGATGTAACAATGTTTTGTATACAGGGTGTTCGTATCTATTACATACAAATAAAATCACAGTGTCTGTTTGTATATTAAAATAACCATTTTTTTCTTCATGCATATGTAAACGATACATATACAAAAACAATATTTTTTAAAATTTTGTCTGCCTGTCTGTTTGTCCCTCTGCAACGGCTGGATGGATTTGGACGGGACCTTTTTTGGCAGGTACCTAACTGTAATAAGGAAACATAGGTTACTTTTATTTTAGCAAATACTCTTTATTTTGGAAAAAAATAAAGCAATGTTTTAAGCGATTTGAGGATATGTTTTACTACATGAGAATATAGTCCTGGAACGCGGGTAATACTGCGGGGTACAACTAGTAAATAATAAATATCCACTGGCATTCATACGTCGCCATCTAGCCCCAATACACTTTTGTAAACCCACACATTTTATGCATAGAAACACCCAGACCAATACAAACACAATTTGGTGTAGCGGTTGAGACGTCTACTACCACACCAAGAGTTCCGGGTTCAATCCCCGAGCAGTAAAAACATTTGGGAGCATGAACATGTCTGTTTGTAATGGTCTGGGTGTTTTCTATGTATAATATGTATCAACAAAAAAATAATTATATTTATCCGTTGTTTAGTACCCATAATACATGCTTCGTGTGAATGTCAATATATATTCATTTATTTTATTATTTTTTAGTGATTAGTGTCACTTATTTTGCATAACTTTTCATAATCTCTGTACACGCCTCTGATATAGGAATACACATTTTATATGCAGGGTGACCTAACGTATTAAGGTAAACAGTAGCGTAGTTTATGAGACATACTGTATATGAGTCGTCCATTAGGTCGCGGCACACTCTCTAGGAGGCATCGGTGCGCCCGGGGCGCCTCGTGAGTGTCGCCGCCTGGCGGGCGGTCGTGCCGTCGTCTGTTTTTTAAATATTTATTGTGTTTTTCCCGCCGAGAAAAATTATGAAGGTAAAAGTGTGGAAGGTTGAGGGTTTATGGGGCGTACACACGCGCGGGAGACCACGCTTTTATTTATTTATAAAGGAAAGAAACTACGACTAAGTCGTAGTTTCTTTCCTTTTAGATTTTTAAATGTAAGACCTGAATGTCAATTATTTCTCTCGGCATGTCATATTCGCTAGGTGGTAATCTCGATACTGAGTCGTCTAGGTAGGTACCGCCGCAGTGCCAGATATCGTCCCGTAAAACACGAATGTTATGCACTGTTGTGTTTCGCGATGAGGGCACTGTAGCTAGTGTAATTACGATAAGAGACTTAACATCTGTTGTATCTGGTGTCGGGCACAGTGCGGCATTGACGTAAATAACTGTCAATCAGTTGTTGGTCTTCTTCAATGCCGCTCTGTCATGTCAGGCGTATCACTTACCATCAGGTGAGCGTCTTGACCGTTTTACATTTTAACATTAAAAATTTTCTACGAGATTTCCAGTTTTAAAATCTCTGTGTTCCAGGCTGAAAAAGTTGTTAAAAATTGTTGACTTAACATAATAAATTAGTAATAATAAAACATTTGACTGTTTCTTACTATTAATGACACACAAACTACATTCATTCATAAAAAAATAGCTCTGGATACATCATGACTTGACAGGCATAGACTAGTGTTAAGCAAAATAGTAAACATAGCTTATTTATTTATATAACACGTACCTCAAAACCGTTTTAATTTACCAAAGCGCTCCGCGGCTTCTACGAGAAACGATTAATTTTATTGCCTCGGCTAATTCTATCAAAGACTCCCTGCTTAATAGCGCACAACAAAATAAGTCCCTTAAAAACTAATGCTCAGCCCTAAGACCGCAAATACCTCTTTGTGACTCCGAGCGATGCTACTCCGCCAAACCTGGCTATACCAGCTTCCTTTACGACAGAAGCCTTTAAGCAAACTTGGATCTTAACAATACACAGTTAAGGTAAACTTTCAACTGTGACAAACTCTCAACCCGAAGCGAAGTAAGACGGCAGATTAAAAAGTTGGAGTCGGTCGCAAGATGTCATTGTAAGTGGAAAATGAGTTAAATAAGGCAATACATTTTAATTAGGAGGAAGGGATCTCCCTTTATTCCTTACGCGATAACTCGCCGCGTCCTCTATTAATTGAATTTCATGTTTAATTAAGTCGGTTCGGAGCCCAGATAATCCACGCGATCTTAGAGACCAGGGTTGATTCAGTTTGCGAGTTCTTGACGATTGCCCTCTTTTTCGACATTAAAGCTGACGCTCAAAAGGTAGGATCTCTATGTAAATTAAATGAGAAACATCATACTGTGTCAAAATTTGATTCACGTGACGACCCATTTGGAGTAGGTAATGTTTGAGACGTCGGCTACACCTAGGTTTCTGAATTCGACCCCGGGCAGTACAAACAGTTGTGTGCATGAACTTGTCTGTTTGTAATGGTCTGGGTGTTTTCTATGAATAATATGTATTTACAAAATATATATGTATATATATAAGTAACTACGTTTATCCGTTGTTTAGTACTACTACAGGCTTCACGCTTAACTTAGGGGCTAGATGGCGCTGTGTGAATGTCGGATATTAAACATTTGTGTCAGAGCTGTCAGATCAGGTGATCTGACAGCTCGTTTAACCCCCTATCATATAAAAAAAGTCCAAAGAAATAAAGCAATATCATCAAATCTACCTCTTAGCCCGAAAAATCATAAAAAAATATTTCGCCCTTTAAAAATCCATACGCAATTACCGAACGAAGTAACGGCGAGTTTAATGCAGTGAGATAATCTCCCATTAAATGGTTTGTGTCGGTGTAGCTTAAAAGATTAAAAACTTGAGGCACCTTTTATCATTATGGTATGGCAGAGGCTTCCTAGCTCCGGCTCAGTGTAGATTTAAAGGATTTTATAATGTTTTTCGCTTAGATAATTCTTTGATTTGCGAAATGAAGAATTTCCAAATTATAAAAATAGACACGACATCACCTAGCCCTTCTAGCCCTACTTTTACGTTTGCACTATAGGTTCTAAAGAATGGTAAAAAACGTCATTTTATTCTGTTGGAAAATACCCTGAATGCATACGAATTTTTGTACGTTGAACCTGCCAACTTTATATATTGACTGTAACATGACTCTATATTTTAGAATCCTGTAAATTTGTAAAGAAAAACCACAACCTTTATTCAGCCAATACTAAAATTAGAAGAAATCATAGATATAAAAAAAACTCAATTTTCCTCAGGGTAAATTCCTACAAATAGTTAGATCAGGCCCATATTGGATGACTATATCGATTTATAACATAATATATAAATGATAAAAACTCATGGACATGTTGATCTCCACGCCTGCACTACTTTTGTTTTTTTTTTGTTATCATCTATTTAGATTTATATAATACTTAACTGCTTAATAGTACTTTTGTAGATTATTATATTTTTACCAATACATAATATGATAAAAATTGAAAATATAATTTGATTTATATAACTATTTTGATTACAAATGAATCTGTATTCAACACATTTTTTTTGAAAAGAGTAACTACTGAGTTTCTTGCTGGTTTCTTCTCAGTGGCAAAACTACCTCCCGAACCAGTGGTAGCTTCATTTGACATTCATAAGTGTTCTATAAGGACCTAAACTGAATAAATACTTTACATTTTCATTTTCAACAATATATTAATCAAACAAATAATTAATCTCAGAAAAAACTTTCTGATATTTTTTTTATTATTTGAAGTGATATTGATTGCTTGTGATCGTAAGTTGTGAAAAGAAAAGCTAAAGACTACCTTAAATCATACATAAAATCCAGATCTATACAAATAAACGACCCATTTGGTGTAATGGTTGGCTCTTAAACCAAGGGTTCCGGGTTCGATCCTCGGGCAGTAAAAATATTTGTGTACATGAACTACTATTTGTATATGTCTGGGTGTTTTCGATGCTGAATATGTACGTATTTACAAAATAAAATGTATATTATTTGTATGTTTATTTGTTGTTGGGATCGAACTCAAAACCTGCAACGTATCAACCTTTACATCACACAGGTCGCCTAATATACTTTTTATTAAAAAAATATTTATTTCAATAAAAATGTGTAAAGTTTCAGAAATCAGTTTTCGTAACCTTTCCTTTCTACCTAGAGTATCAACTCTAGATTTTAAGACAATTTTCTCTAAATCTACATAACTACTATATGTAGAGTTTAAGTTGTTTAAGTGAGACATCTGATTTCGTATCCTAACCTGCCCAGTATTAGTAGTAACTGATGGAAGGAGGTTCGCTTATCTGAGACGTTAAGGTCCCATGCGGACCTTAAGGCTCTAATTGCACGCCCTCTGTCCCTCAAGATGCCATAAATATAAATTATGGTAGCATATCTGATGGGCACTAATCACGAATTACTTGGTTATTGCCCAACTGGTGTTTGAGATAGGTTGTTGTGGGTAACGCCATGTTGTTTTATTGCGTGTGTTTTATATACAATAAAGATTGAACTGATATTGAAGATTTCTAAAATATATATATCATCATCAGCTTATTAAACGTCCCCACCGAGGGGCACGAGCCTACCCGTAAGGGTGTTTAGGCCTTAGTCGTTCACGCGGGCCCAGTACGGATTAGACGACTTCACGCACAATCTTTGAAAATGTATATATGGGTTAATAATTATTATTTAATCATTTTTTTGTCCTCCATGTCCACTGCTAAACGAAGGCCTCCCCTAATGATTTCCACGCGGGCCGATCCCTTGCTGTTGACATCCATCTGCTACCCGCCACCTTAACCAGGTCATCCGTTCATCTGGTTAGGGGTCGGCCTACGCTTCGCTTTCCGTTACGCGGACGCCACTCGAGAACCTTTCCGCCCCATTGGCCATCGGGTCTACGCACTATGTGCCCTGCCCACTGCCCACTTCAACTTGCTAATCCTTTGGGCTATGTCGGTCACTCTAGTTCTCCTACGGATATCCTCGTTTCGGATTTTATCGCGTTTTATAACTTAACATAGCCCTCATACAATGTGGATTGGAATCTCCATTTCAGCAAATGGTGCTGTGTTTGGAGACCCCGATCTTCCGTAGCTTTTAACATTGCAATAAATATAAGTTAAGAGCGTCGGTGGCTCAATGGTGTGGACTGTTGCCCTCCTACCGGGTGGGCTGAGGTTTATATCCCACCACGAGCTAATGTATTTTCGAATTTTCGGAATTATACGTACGTCTATCCGACGTTCTCACGGTGAAGGAAAACATCATGAGGAAACCTGCGCGCGTCTAAAGAGATTCAAAGGTTGTGCGTGAAGTCGTCCAACCCGCACTGGGACCGCGTGGACGACTAAGGCCTAAATACCCTTTATGGGTAGGCTCGTGCCCATCGGTGGGGAACAGTCGACACCATTGAGGCATTATATTTATGCGTGCGTGCGTTAATCGCATTGCGTGTAGGTAACGCAGCGATAATTGCATAAAATAAACGTTTAAAGTCTTCAAATTTAGAAACGCACATGGAATGCCAAATATTATGCAGTTTTTCTTCAAAGTTCAGACGTTTCTTACATATAACAATTCTGATTATGTTTATACATAAACAATGTATGAATAAACAACAATTTCTCTCGCACCCTATAACCTGTAACTACCCGCACTCAATACACTTGTTAACTTTAATTGCCCTGTAAAACCTGCATCTAAGTGTACGCACGCGACTATAGACCCTAGCAGATACATATAAGGTTCAAATTGGATACGAATGCCGATGTTAAATAAACAAGGTAATAATTAGTTGACGATAATCAGGTCAGCCAGTTTCAAATTGCAGGGATGATGAACATTCCGGGCAAGGAATATATTGACGACACATTTGGTGTAATGGTGGAGATGTCGGCTACTTCACCAAGGGTTCCGGGTTCAATTCCGGGGAGGTGTAAACATTTGTGTGCATGAACATATCTGTTTGTATAAATCTAGGTGTTTCTATGTAGAATGTGTACGTATTTACTAAAAATATGTATATAATTATGTTTATCAGTGCTTTAGTACCCTCACTAAACTCAGCTCGCTTAATATAGGGCTAGATGGCGTTGTGTGAAAAAAAAATATTTACAAGAAAAGTATTAAGTTATTTTTTAGTTTTTTAGTACCCATATTTAAGCAGGCTAATGAATAGTTTGGGGCTAGATGACACTAAGTGAATGTTGGTAGATATTTATTTTTTGTTCATTATAATTTTAAAAAAGGTTGCCAAATCCTGCCATAGGAAGTCACTGTAATGGTTGGTCACAAAGTTTTTCACCAATCGGGCTGCGCCTGCGCCGCCTCTAGCTGACAAGTAATGGCGGATCGCCTCTGATTTACAGCTGTTGAAATTAAACTTTTTAGTGTATTTTTAATTGCTTCCTTTACGATAGTGATCGTAAAAATGGGCACTGTGTCACTTGGATACTCGGGATGGGTGCTACAATAAATAAAATGCGGTATAATAAAACAAAATTTAAAACGCAGTTTATTTATTTATTATTATTGTAAGCTTTCTTTTCATATATTTAATTAAAATTTTTCTATTATATATTTTTCTCTTCTGTTTAAATGGTCTCTAACAACGACGTTGCTGAGTGTGCATGTAAATGTGAATCTTTTTATGAAAATATAAATAAAAACGTTGATAATATTTAGCTGTAAGCACACCTTTATAAATTAATTAAAATCAGATTAATTTCAAGGAACAACTTGGTGGATTTAGCTGAAACACTAAGATTCGATCCCCGGGCAACACAATTAGTGTGCATGAATATAAATAAATATAATATTATTCGACCCAGGTCAGGCAAACCATTACTTCCTAAATATGGCTCTCCCGCATTTGATACTGGATTTGGTAAAAAGAAAACAAGTATCCAATAAAATCTGTTACCATTTGTTACAAAACTTACCGTTACTATTTGTGACGTATATTTTACGTACAAACATCACCACAGCTTATCGTGGTCTTGGTGATGTCAGAATCCGACCATTATTATATTACATTAAGTTTACACTATAAATATTATATGAATGTATGGAGAAATGTGTTGACTATTTTACGCAAAATTGAGTTAATAGAAGGGTTTTATTAAAACTTTAAAATGTCAGCTTACACAGCCGAATAAAAGAAAGAATTTTATTCCCAAATTCACAATGAATGTGAACTTATAGTTTATTACAAACATTAAAACTGATGAACGCAAAGCGTCTCAGTGACGCGGTTACCAAACGGTCCTTGAGTCGATCGCTTGTGCTTTTAAAGTTTATAAACACATCAAATGCACTTGTAAAAGTGTCTTTCAAAAAGTCGCCCGCGTTGACGTGGATAAGCTCATCAATTTTCGTTGTTAATCATAACAAAACGTTAAAAAGCATGTGTGTGAGATACAGAATATGTAGTATGTATGTATGTATGTGTATCAGCCCTTTATACGGCCCCATCGAGGGCCACGAGCCTACCTGTATAGATTGTATAGTAATTAGTCATCCACGCGGTGCCAGTGCGGATTAGCTGACTTCACGCACAACCTTTGAATCTCTTCGCAGGCATGCGCAGGTTTCCTCACGATGTTTCCTTCACCGTAAGAGCGTCGGATAAACGTACATATATTTATGAAAACACATTAGTGCGTGGCGGGATTGGAACCTGCACCCTTCCAGATAGGCAACAGTCCACACTGATGAGCCAACGACGCTCTGACACTGTATGTAGAGTAATATCAATTTAACATTATAATACTCGTAGGGAAAGTTGTTACATGAATATATTTCATTTATTCCAAATATACCTGATTGCATTTAATGAAAATATTATGAATTTCGTCAATTCAAAATCAATGCACTATCAATGCACATCTTTTACGATTGTGACCGCGTGTTTAAAAGAAAGTGTGTGGCGAGATTAGATTCTGCTCCTACATAGAGTATTTTTGTTACTTGTAATTTTTCCTCCTTCGGTCAATGTTGTATTTGCCTGTAAAGACATGTTTTTACATGTTTCACATAAATAACTCCATTGAAATGTATAATTATATGTCGGTGGCAAGTCTGTACTAATAATAAATAAAATAAAAATAATAAAATGCCGCACTGCGCCCATCACCCGAGACAACAGGTATTAGGTCTTATTCCCGGTAATTTCATTAACTACAGTGTCCTCATCCTGAAACACAAATGTGCATAGCACTGGAAGGGAAGATATCTGGCACTGATATGGTACCTACCTATACGACTCAGTATCGAGTCTACCACCTAGTACATATCAAAACACAGTCGTATTCGAAGTTAAAAAGACAACGCACAATTCCTTGGCACCTATATCTAAACTCGAGTTGTAAAGAGGCGTCGAGCGGTAACAATTAATGTCGTTTTTATTACATTACCGCTTCCCCAGGACCTAGGAACAATGGGGCCTATGCACCAGCAGTGATCGATTACACGCAGCGATGGAGCCGACTGCTATTGTCTTACAAATTGAGTTTGGATGATAACATAAAAGTTAAACTTGTGGGGGACTCGAGGCGTCTTTATTTTGCAATTGTTGGAAGTTTTTCGGTTTTGCTTGGTCTTTTTGGTGAGTTTTGATTGGCCGGTATGGCGAGTGTTTATGCCAATGCCTATTTATACGAATGTTTATCCGTTGCTAGGTACCAGTACTGGCTCCTTGCTTAAATTGGGTCTTCATGACGCTCTGTGTAAACATATGGATATTACAGTAATTACGAAAGTTCAGGCTAGTTAATGACGTTAAGATATTTTTCCAGCAGACCATGGTGAGGAATAATAACAACAAAATATTTTATTTATTTTATTTTATATAAATTCAAAATCCACAGCTTCAAAAGTCAAAATTATAAACTTACAGCTATAACGGATTTTACATATTAATCAGATAAGTGAAACCGTTCCGTAAAAAGATTTATATAACAAATTTCTTTGACTATGCCAAGGGTTTCGGGTTCGATCCCCGGACAGTATAAACGTTTGTATGTGTGAACATGTAAAGAAAGAAAGAAATATTTATTCTATGACATTATATTTATTCATAAACATTATATATATATATATATATATATATATATGTTTATCTATCGTTCAGTGCCCATACAGGCTAAATGCTCATTTTAAGGATATCTGAGGATATTCACGTACACATACTTATTAAATGTCATATGTTAGTAAACACATACACAAATTATCTCAAGTTACCATCACGTAGTTCAGCTATCTCCCCAACCTGGACTCGTTAACGGCAATTAACAACTATCATAGACGTGGAGTGGGGGTTGGGGGGTTGGGGGGTTGACCTAATGATGCTTTATGCGCTCATATATTATTATATTAACGGCACAACTGCGACTGAAGGGAGCCTTTGCCCGTTAAGCAGGTAATGGAGCTTGTGACGATGGAGTGATTAAGAGAAGCAATCCATCTGTAGGTAAGAATAGTTTCAAAAGGTCAATGTGTGAACGAAGTGTTATGTACTTTTTGAAAATAATTTGAAGATTTAACAAAATAAAATGAAAAATTCCTTTATTCTAATAAGTTTTTACAAGATAATTTTGAATAGTTATATTAATAATAAATTTTAAAACTAGTTTGAATCTTCCACAGGTTTGGAGGGTTGGTTCTACTGAAAAGACCCCGGCAAAAACTCAGTAGTTACTCTATACAATTGTTCTTTTTAATGTGCTCCAGAAGTCTATGGCGGCAGCTGTGATTATCGACAGGACCATCTAACCCCAAGTTAAGCGTGAATCTTGTATCACGGGTACTAAACAACTGATTCTCCCCGTAAGTTTCAAACCCACAGCGCGGCGGTTCCATCACGCGACCTTAATTCAACAAACAGACAGATACTGACATATTTTTTGCAATTACGTTTTTCCATAGAACATATTTAACATCTCCCTAATTCACAACTTTATAAGAACACGCAAAAACAAATAAATGTTTTAAAAAGCAAAATAAATGATAAATATTTATACATAAACCAATAGAGACCCGTCAACGCCTGCCGGGGTCGGAGAGACCGCGCGAAATTAAAAACAAATGACCCAGAAAATACACGGGACTCCGCGATTTGATTAAATTAAGAGGAAAATACCTCACGCTGAAGTAGGTTCGCTTCTTCGTCGTGTTATTAAAAATAAAAGGTTTTTTTTCCGTCGGCGACAACGAGCTCCCTTGGCAAATACGTCGATTTGCATTAATTTATTCTGTTTACGGCTGAATAGCCTTTAGTCATATTTCAGAGGCGCTTAGCGAATATCTACTAAGTTGAATTTGTTTAGAATAACAACTCCTACACAATTGTGTGGGTGGGAAAAAACGTAATAACATTATTTAATTGCTACCTAAGCAATAAGGCTGCGTATGTTGAACTTGCCTTTTTTTGTTATCTGTTGTGCTGTCTGATTTATTACGTGCAATAAAGGTTTTTTTACCTTTAATTACTTAAAAAAAAGATATTAAAATACTGAACAATATTTGTTTTTTTAATAAATAGGAGGTAAACAGTATATACAGCTCACATGATGGTAAGTGACACATAGGATGGCTGGCCCTTTCATCTCGCGGATTCTTATACATATTAATATTAATCACACAATCCAAACAATAAAGTTAAATGAAAAAGTTATTGAATAAAGCTTTGTAAAATAAAAAAAAAGTTTTTTATAAATTAGTTAATTTTCCAAGTCATAAATATTTCAGCTTTATATCTGATGCTTGGATTGAAATGAAATATTTTACTGCCCAGCTATTCTTATGATTGTTCTCATATCGAATCGCTCATTTTATAATTATTAAACAGGTAATAAAAATGGGTTAGTGAAGAAACTAAATTTATGACGTGATAATTTAATAACTTGTTACAAAATATATGGTAAAATGTCCTTTTGACCAATATTTTTAAGGTGTTATGACTTATTGTAGTGAAGTTACCTTATATTTTAATTGGAATTAAAGATGTAAGCTAATTTTTTCTCGAAAAATATCAAAATGTAATACAAAGTTGTTACGCCGACCAAAACACATGCTCACGTAGCGCAATTACATCGAAAACTGAGCCCGAAACAATAATTCTTAGGCAACACTAAACTCCATATGGTGGACAATTTAAACTTAAGCCGCGATAACCCCCAAACTGCCGGACGGCAATAAAACTTAGTCGTTAACGGTTAATTAGAGACAGTGTCCGATAGATCGCGATTTATAACACAATTTTAACCCTCCAGCGTTCAAGATGGCAGTGTCCCGCTTTGTGGTCACTCCATCGGATCGGATGACTGATAAAGTGCTCGCTCGGGGCGGACTATTACTCCCAAAGGACGCTTCCTTGGTGGACACAGCTCCGTGACACGATGTGTTTCAGTTGGTATATCGTTGAACGTTAAGTCACCGGATATGGTGACTTTGCGTTTGTGTGTGAGTATTGATAAATGTAGAGCTTTTTTCAGCATTATGTTACTCATTTTATTTATATATATAAATATAGAAATTGCCATCTGCAATAAGGCCGCCCATTGTACTATCTTTTTCTTTTCTTTCCGTTTTTTTGTGTATTTCAGTGTACAATAAAGAATTAAATAAATGTATAAACACTCGTAGTAACTTTTGAAGTAACTATTCTCATTATTTTGTCTCGAAGTTGTATTTAGTAATTAATATCAACCAATAAGATCCAAACAACCAGCTGATTGTAAGATACTTCTAGCTGATTGATGTTGTCTATGTATGAAACATCGACACGGGGATCTAAGTTAATACAAATATACAATAAGATTCCACTAATTATAAGACAGGAAAAAAACTTTCAGCAATTTCGGAACAAATTAAAGCAATGGTTGTTAAATAAAGCTTACTATACCACCGCAGAATATCCTATCAGACGAGACATAACAATAGAAACGCCAACCAAGGCGAAGTTTATATTGTTAATATAGTTTGTTAGTATGTAAGGCTATGTGCATTTTGACATGATTTTCATTATTGTGCCCTTACAGGGTTCATGTGTTATGTACCTATTGAAATTTATTTTAAGAACTTATAAACCACATGACTGTAATGTAATGCTAAATAAATAAATAAATAAAGTTGGCAGCTCAAAATTTCCCTTTCACATTTCATGTTTTGTTTCCCCTCTCCTGATTTAAAGGTTGGAAACGCATTTGTAGCTACTTTGGAGTAACACGTCGAAATTTAGTTACATCACTAATCATTAGGCGAATTGTCTACACGTTTAGTTACTCATTAACTACAGTAAAAAGCTTAGGATGCTTTAATGTGTCCAGTCATTCCTATGTCTCTAACTCCAGGGCTTCAATGATACTTCACCATTTTTTTATAAGAAAAGGCGAATTAATAATATAGTAACATATTACTAGGTAGACTATTATTAGTGGTAGACTCGGTACAGAGTCGTCTAGGACACCACCGCAGTGCCAGATATCGTCCCGTGAAATGAAAGTGCTATGCAGTTTTATGTTTCGGGATAAGGGCATTGTAGTTTGTGAAATTACCGGGTATAAGAGACTTAACTGGCGTCTGGGGTGTCAATCCTAGTGCGGCATTGATGCAAGATAATAACTGTCTATCAGTTATTGGTCTCCTTCAATGCCGCTCTGTCATGGTTAGGCGTATCACTTACCATCACAGACTGTCGTGTTTACTTATTACATTAAAAAAAATTGTTCTAAGAGCTGGCGGTGAGCTCCTGGATGTTTTTTACAACTATAGTTCAAGATTTGCCTAAAAACATTTTATAAATACGAACATTTAGTTTCTTAAGGAACTACGTTCATATGACCGAAATACCGCTAATTATAAGAAGGAAAATACACAAGCTTAGCTTCCTGAACTTAACAACAACAAGACAAAACACACTATTTTCGGGAAATTACTTAATTAACTTCGCATCTCCAACGGTTTCCCTGTTTGTTAGAGATAGGCGTTCCGAACACGCGTATCACTTCCAGATCGCATTGTTGGCGCGTAAATCACAGCGATCTGTATCACGTGACGCGTGACGCTCGGTCGCTTCTACCCCGGGCACAATTGTTACTTGCCACTGCTACATTTGGGGGGTTAATTATTTATAGAAAGTTACAGGCTTATTTGTTAATCAGCACAATTAGATTTTTTGTATAAGGTTTCAGTTAATATTCATGATGATGAAAATCATTAGTTAAGAAACTAATAACCAAGTGTTAAGTTAGTACTTTTATATAACCAACATCTCTAAAGGTTCCTAATACTCCCTGCAGAATACGAATATTTCCATAATACGAGATCAATTTAGGTGTGAGAAGTGATTAAGCCTTGTTTAGAACCCATAATGTACACCTAATATTGTTGTAATAGAAACTAACATGTCAATTTTCTCTTTAAAGGGCGGATAATAATTACCCACTGTAGACCAAAAAAGATAATCAGAATGAGATAAGTAGCAGCTGCGATAATGCTCTAAAAATATAGGTACTCTATATTTTACTTTCGTTTTAATTTCAGACTTTTATTTCACGTCTTATAATACAAATACAAATAAATTTTATTTTTTTATTTAACCTATTTAAAATATCTTATTCTTATTAAAGAAATTAAATTAATACCAGCGGTCATAATATTTCTTTATCAGACAACTTAAGCTGACAATTTAATTCGACTGCTTTATCTTGAAAGTAATTATTACTAAAGACAAGATATTTTATTCAGCCGATATGTTTATGGCAACAATAATCTTTTACGCAATAACTCGACAGCAAAGACATTTTGATCATACGTATTTACTTTCGCTGCGCGTGCGACTATAGATCGAGGTCACAATTCTGATTATTGGTACGCAAGCACGCATGAAGCTTGATTGTATATTTCGATCTTTTACAACGTTTCCGTGGTGTAGCGGTTATCACATCTGCCTAACACGCAGAAGGCCCCCGGTTCGATCCCGGGCGGAAACATTGCTTTTCTACATTTTTATTACTAACTACATGTTTTTTAATATTACCGTTGTTTTAGTACCAATGAATTGTAATTTGTTTTTAATTATTTTTTCAATCGAGATGAGAAAAGCGGAGGTCCGGGTTACCTGACGTAAAATGGGGGAGACCCATGTCCAGCAGTGAGCTGTGATAGGTTGAATAGATTTTAACAGTCACTGAACAATTTAGATTATAAAACACGTTGAGGATTTTTTTTGATGCCAAGATTACCTCGGTGGAGTCCATTATAAACGGAGCAAAAATTGTTTAGTAATGAACTTAATCATACACATTAAATCAAAACAAATTTATCAGATTAAGTCACGTTCATATTTTTATTATAATAATTGTTCCAATGCTTCGATGACTTTGCCGTTATCATGGTTATGGACAGTAATAATAATAATGATTGATTTAGAAACAAAATGTTTATTCAATATGTACATTATCATGTTTACACAGTTTAACTTTAGGTTTCATAGAACTTGTTTGTATCAAGATTGCATCATTTAAATCTGCTAACTGTATAAAAACTTTGCCCACCAAGCAAAGGTAAAAAAAAAATTTTTGATATAAAGAAGATATTATCCTTGTTTATAATATAATAACAAATTATATAATAAATTATATTATTTGTACACGTATACTTAACCAGTATGGCATGTGTATTTGTTTACTTATCTGTGGAAAATTTTATGTTTACAACTATTTTCTTTTCACCCTGAGTAAAATCCAAGTCGTATTATTTAAAAACAGGTTCCTATTAAATCAATCCTGCCATCTTTGGACATCTTTTTACTTGAACACAAAATAGCCTGAAAATCATAAAATACCTTAAAAATAATTTAACTTGAACGAATTAAAATTATGCAGAACTACTAAAGAAAGAAAACATTCATTTTTAAACCTCGCATACAATACATCTGACAAAATAACAACACAAAGCTTAAACATACACGGTTTTATTGAAAATGAAAAGTGTTTATTCAGTTTAGGTCCTTAAAGAACACTTATGAATGTCAAATGAAGCTACCACTGGTTCGGGAGGTAGTTTTCCACTGAGAAGAAACCAGCAAGAAACTCAGTAGTTACTCTTTTCAAAAAAATTGTGTTGAATACAGATTCATTTGTAATCAAAATAATTATATAAAGCAAATTATATTTTCAATTTTTATCGTATTATGTATTGGTAAAAATATAATATATTGAATGGCTCGATGTTCCCTGTTATTACTAAAATATTATTACTAACTTGATTCTTAAGAACTCTGTCATAGTATCAATGAAACGCAATATTCTCAACAGATCTGCATCATTTACAAATAATCGCTAACAGCATTATCAATTAACACCGAGACAAACTAATCCCATAACCCAGTTTGACCCAACAATTGAATATAACTCACTCCTGAAACGGGTACCAATTATAAATGTTACGTTACAGCTTCAGGTGGGGTACGAACTGGTGATATATCAAAGTTTGCAAGTTGGAGAGCGAGGTGCTATGAGTTATGCCGACCGCAGTCCCTTGGGGTACGACGTAAGGCATGAGAGGTAGCGTTTTTGAAATAAATAAATAAACATCCACTGACATTCACACAGCGCCATCTAGCCCCAAGTTAAGCGTGAAGCCTGTATTATGGGTACTAAACAACGGGTAAACATACTTATATACATGTTTTTGTAAAAACATACATATCATACATAGAAAACACCCAGACCATTACAAACAGACATGCTTATGCACACAAATGTTTGTACTGCCCGGGGATCGAACTCGGAACCTTCGATGTTGCAGCCGACGTCTCAACCGCTACACGAAATGGGTCGTCCCGAAAATAAGACTACGACTTAGAATGCAGTTAAGCTGTTTTTTTTTGTAAGAAGATAATTGATTGTTTACAAGTAACTATAGCACTGCATTGCATTTAAACTACCACGTATATTGTTAAACAATATATTACAAAATTTCATTTAAAAAATTATTCTATTTTTTACGTAACATTGTTATTTTGCTTTTAGTGGCACCTGTCACCACGTGGTTCATGTACACAAATGTTTCTACTTCCCGGGGATTGAATCCGGACCAGAACAATACAGACGTCAAGGATGTTCATGAACACAATGTTTCTACTGCCCAGGTATCAAACCCAGACATCTTGATGGCCAACGTCTCAGCCATTACACCATATGGGTTGTCAAATCGATAATGACCATCAGTAAACACCTCGTCTGTTACTGTCCGATAAACCTGTTTATTTATTTATTTAAACCAACATGCCGGCTTACAGATATGACCAACACGCCGCTGTGCAGCTGTGAAGCTTAGTCTCCTGCGGCTAACAGCGATAAGTCATTGTGAGAAAATAAAAAGTCTTTCGTCTCGCTTCAGCTCATAACTTGTATGAGAGCATCTACTAAACGCATTTATCGCGGACCTGTCCTGTAATTGAGTTACGTGAGGACACCCTGCGAGCCCCACACCTAATGCAACTTACAACAACTATTTCGTCCACAGATTTCCCAATACAGGAGATGGGGCAAGCCGCGTTTAAAGTGCGACAACTGTAAGCTCAACGAGCATACACTGGCTACCAGTTTACGCTCTGTGAGACGAGTCAAGACGCACGAATATTAGAAGAAATTACCGTTTTTTTCCAAAATGCCATCCTGTGCAATTGTAACATGCCATCATCGCAATGAATCAGTAAATTTTCCAAGAAATATAATAACTTTTCACAGGTAAGAACCGAAAAGAAATTGCGACACTGGGACTGCCTATAAACTTGGCGGCTTGTCCAGTCTAATGTATATTCTGATGTCTGTGATTTCGTCCCTTTAATATATCTTCATACATTAACCAACGGATTTGAACGCGTTACATCTTACAAGTTTAGTTTTAAGGTGGATTTTGGTTCATGTATATATACTGTTGGTCATAATTGGTGGAGGCTGGATGAGAAAAGTAGAAGACTGGGATGTCTGGCGCAGAATGGGGAAGGATATGTCCAGAAGTGGACTGTGATAGATTGAAGAAAGAGACAAGGATGGTTATCACTTATCGCAGTCCACTGCTGGACATAGGTCTCCCCCATTTTGCGCCCGGTCCTCCGTTTTGATCTCCCCTCACCTCATCCAGCTTCCACCAGAGACCTTTCGCAAGTCGTCGATCCCTCGGTCCCGGCGTCCTACGCTACGCTTGCCAAGCGTAGCGTAGGCGGTCTCCACTCCAGAACTCGTCTGCTCCAACGGCCATTGGTTGTGGTACATATTGATTCTGTGATATTTCGCACAGCGAATATTTTAACTAAAAGTGTTGTAAAGTTTCATTGCCGGTAGAATTAACAATATGAAGTGATAGTGGACAGGGCACATAGTGCATAGAATCCATTACCGATGGGGCGGAATGGTTCTTGAGTGGCGTCCACGTAATTGAAAAAAAGCCTAGGCCGATCCCCACCCGAATGGACAGATGACCTGGTTAAGGTGGGCAGCATATGTATGTCAAATGCTCGGTATCGTCCGAGTATAAATAGAGATAAATCATTAGTGGTCTGCGTTCAGTAGTGAATATATTAAACTGTTAGGATTACGATGATAGTTATGTTTAAATACGCTGTTGGTTTACTTACAAAATAAATAAATAAATAGGCGGTAGTGTAACATTCTAAGAGTTTCATATTCTCGTTTGCTGTCTGTTAAAAAAACCTGCCACTCGTATGTAGCTAACTTAACACGGCAAAGCTTTCCATAAACAAGAGAGCTATTAATAAAGAAGGTGTGTACTCGGTCCCCGCCGTGACGGACACTGCCTCAGATCCGGATGATAGTTATCAATACGGATTATCCTGACGCACCCTACATTGTGGTCACCATAGCTTTTGTCACAGTCGGACATTTTTTAAAGAAATGGGACAAACGAGCAGACAGATCCTGATGATGAATACTGCTGCCCTGGACATTTGCAACCAAAGAAGCTACATGCATTGCCGGTTTTAAAATATAAATATATTTTTAATATTTTGAACTTATTTTAAGTTAAATACTTTATTTTCACAAACAACACGACTTTACTAGACATAAAAATTCGGCTGAACTATGTTCAGATGTTAGATTGCCATTAATTCAACGTGTAGGTTCATTCAAAAATCGATGTTAATGAAAAATGTTATGACGAAACATCTAACGTAGAACCGTTATTAAAAAAAATATAACTACTTAAAAAAAACCAAAAGATAATATGATTCCATGTTTCGGAGGGCACGGTAAGCCGTTGTACCAGGCTATCTTAGGATAGTAGTCGTTATCACCCATCAATCTACATTGATCCCACTTAAAGGTTTTGGTTTAATCTCCCCATAGCCATGCTCTGTAGAAAGGCTTATACCCTGGGACGTTACAAGCGATGATAAAATTCTAAATTGTACCAAAGTAGCTTAAAACCCAGCGAGGTCCTTACTATGCTTTGCATTTGTAAATTAATTTTATGCTAATGTAAGATTTAGGGTATGAAATAAATGAATCAATACTTAATACTCAAAATTGGGTAACAACATAAGTTCGTACGTGAGTCTCTCAATACATTTAGTTGATGGTCACCCTACCACTGCCCACCTACGGGGTCCTTAGCAAAAAACCGGGAGCGTGACGCGGCATATTGATATCTCACGTTGTTTTCCCGTAAAAAGCGTGTTTGGGTTTTTTGCCCGAAAATATTCCTCGAAATATTTTCATTGCTTTCGCTAAATAAACTACTGCATCGGACCTTTGGGGAAATGTCATATTTTATCGTCTTTCAGCGATATATTTATTGATGGTTGACTGATGACGCTTGAAAATTGTGATACTGAAGATTCTTACCTTTGGTTAGTTATTCTTACCATATTATTGAAAATTGTGACTTCAAATTTTTTAATCCCGATCTAGCAACTAAAATGTAACGTATGGGAAATCAATCAAAAGTAATCAAAATCGCTTTAACCCCGTACTCAGAGAAGTCAAAAATATGGGGCATTTTGAATTACATTATATTAAATTCTAATCAAATGACTATCATACGAGTATTACTGTCTTAGTTGGTTTGAAATGGTGCATCTATTGGTGCAAGAAAACTCTGGTAAACGCTTAATACAGCCTCCGGTCCGATGGATTGACAACTTGCGACAGGTGTGGTGGAAGCTAGATGAAGAAAGCGGAGGACCAGGATACCTGGCGCAAAATGGCGGAATCCTTTTTCCAATACACTGCGATAGATTAAAGAAAAGAGAAGATTATCGGGTTCCAGTTTTTCCTTTGTTCTTAGTTGATTATCACAGCATAGTGATAGTATGGAGAGAGGCTGTAACCACACGGGTCCGAATGCAGATTAGTAGTTTTTTACAACTACCATATTAAATTATATAGCTAGTGAAATTACCGGGTATAAGAGACATAACATCTGTGGTCTCTGGTGATGGGCGCAGTGCGGCGTTGATGGAGGATAGTAACTATCAGTTGTTGGTCACATTTAATGCTGTTCTGTCATGGCCAAGCGTATCACTTACCATTAGCTGAGCGTCTTAACCGTCACTGGGTAATATACAAAATAAAATAAATTATAATCGGGACCGATAGCCTAGCGTGCCCTCTATTGCCTCATATAGATCAAGTCATCATCATCAGCTCATTAAACGTCTCCACCGAGGGGCACGAGCCTACCCGTATAGGGTGATTAGGCC
>PQWD01008330.1:0-22672 GCA_019425675.1 Leucinodes orbonalis | reverse complement strand
AATGTATCTTATTGTTAGTCTTTGTTCTATTATCATTTCCAATTGTTACAGGCGGAGCGAGTTTCTAGGATGCGTCTCGTTCCCTATGAAAGATGCAACCAGCAGTGACATCAGCGGTACCTACTTTCTGCAGCAGACCGGCCGGCAGACGCAAGCCAATGAGAGGACTGACCGTGTAGAACCGCGCAAGATGGCCACTGACAATATTGAGACCAGCACCAACGACGGTACTAAGGACAATCACAATGACAAAGGTGATTTTACCTAAACGTTCTTTTTTTAGTTTCTCTCTCTCTTCAATTGCAGTCCACTGCTGGACATAGGTCTCCCCCATTTTGCGCCAGACATCCCGGTCCTCCGCCTTTCTCATCCAGCTTCCACCAGCGACCTTTTTCAAGTCGTCGATCCATCGGGCCGGAGGAACGTCCTACGCTACGCTTGCCAAGACGCAAGTTTTAGTTTAACTTGCACAAAATCATTTGCGGTATAATTGGTGTCCGGTATTTGAAATAATTTGCGGTATTCGTAATATCATTATATTTAATGCAACTTTGAAATCCTTCTCAAATTTTGAAATCAAAGACAATTGAATTTTTCACTAACGTTATGATGACTTTTCTCGCAAGTGCCGTAAGAGTTCTTAGTATTAGAAGCGCTCTCACGTTCAAAATCTTTGGTACTGTTATCTCAAACCCGCATACCAAGCCTACCAACTACTTTATTATCATGGAAGCCCCGATTCCAGTAGTTAAGTGGCTAGCATATTAAAGAGTTAACATAAATAGTGATATTACGCTTATGATCCTGATTAAATTTACACTGAATCTATTCTAGGTGTGTCGGCAAACGGCCCAGCCACTGTCACGAGTACAAATCAAGCGCAAACAGTTGCAGCAGCGTTACAGAGAGAGGCTGATGAGCACCTTTTCCTACGGTATTTGGAACTCGACCCACCAGAAGACCCTAACGCACCAAGAAGAGCACAGAGAAATGGACGGACACCATTCACGACTTCTAGAAAGTGAGTACTTTTAAGGTAGCTCATTTTCACTACAGTCTCCGTATATATCCATCTCAATGTTACAGTCGTCTGCAGGAACAACAATTATCTATGTTTCTGTATTCAGCGTCTAGTTAAGATATAACTTGGTTTTGTGATTTCACAAATTAGCAATTGCTGTGATTTCGGCATGAATAATTTAAGCGATAGGTCAACTGTTTGATTTGCCATTTGTACTTCACAAATTAGCAATTGCTTTAATTTCGGCATTAAGCGATAGGTCAACTGCTTGATTTTGCTCTCTTGCTTAATTCATAATTAAAAACGAAATGAATACATGAGTGAGAAATACATGAATACTGTTACAGCTATGTTATATTTTCGACGTACAAAGTATATTCCATAGAAAAAGAATTTTATTTCTAACAGCTTTTCATGAATTATTATGAAATATTATATATTTTCTCTTTCAATTCAGACTCGTCCGTGGAGCCAGCGGTGGTTTTGGCTTCACAGTGGTCTGGACCAGACCGCCAAGGGTTGAAAGAGTGGCGGCGGGGGGCTCTGCTGAACGAGCAGGCTTACGGGCGGGGGACTACCTCGTCTTCGTTGGAAACAAGAATGTGGTTACTGCTAGCGAGGAAGAAGTCAGAAATCTTGTCAAGTATGTCTCATCTCAAGTTTTGTGATATAATAGGTTAAATATAATCATGAAGCAAAATGGAATAGGTCTCATCAGGAAGGGGATGAATAAGGTCCCAGCATATATCTTTTTGGGAACCATGCCGCCAAATAATAGCGAGACTCTGACGCCTAGTCATGCATGTCAGTGCAGCGGATAATGGTCAATAATTGGATTTATATTATTGGGGGAGGCCTTTGGCTTTTGTGAAGTGGACATTATATGGCTATACAAGTGTAGGTTCAGTGTGTGTCGTTAAATTTGGTAAGGCATGACGTGCCTCGTAGATGAGGAATATTTTTCCGTCTAACATTCATTGATGATCGTGCGCCGAACGTGCTAAACCCTACGGACATTGTATTAAACATTTATTATAACTAACTATAATTTCCAATCATTAATTACAGAGCGTCCGGTCAGTTCCTGACGATAGAAACCTTCAGAAGGGTACCACAAAACGGCCCAGGAGTACGACCGCGTCTAACACAAGTGATACCCCCGGAGTCGACGCCTCCGCCTGCGCCTCGATCCCCTCGCGCCGTCGCTTCCCCCGCGACTGCGGCGCGACCACCTACAGCCTGCTCCTCAACCAGCCAATCGCTGGACCGACGCAAACTGCACTTGCCCCAAGTGACGTTCTCCAAAGAGGTCGGTAACGGCATCATTGTGTAAATCTGTGCTTATGTTAACGCTGATATTGGGAAATTCAATGAAACTATATATTATAGGAGTTAGAAACAATTTCTTGGGATCGATGTTACGAGGTTTTGTGATCCAAAGTTTTCTGATCTACTTACCGAGAAAAATGTTTTTGAATCTCATACTAAAATCTGTTTTATTAACGCTTGACACCGTAATCGGATATATCCAAAAGACAAGATCTTCTATTGAGTCCAGAATACTAGAGATCAACATTAATTTCGAATTATTTCAATAATTTTTTTTAACTTTTAACCTGCCTAGATTCTAGATATAAAAGAGAACCTATTGTAACTTTCGAATGTGTTTAACACCGCATATATGGTTGAACATACCATTAACAGTTTCAAGTAATTGGATTTCAAATTTGATAGCGTCATACATAATCGCATCTTGTAAGCCTGTATCAAATTTCGAATTGTGGCAATACTAGTCATCTTTAGAAAATTGAATTTAAATTGGATTATGAATGTTTAGGAAAGTGGTGCTAGTATAAACCTAATATTTGTGTGCTCACGCATTTGCACTTGAGATCGTGTACAGTTATATGTTCTGACATTATTTTAGAGATTCAAAAAGGGAAATACATATAATAGATGTGTGAAATAATGTGAATAGGTGTATTAGTTGTTATAATAATGCATCTTGTTATTTATTTTGTACAGATAACAGTTTTAGTTCATACACTTCATACATTCCATTATTTAATATTCATATTATGTTATCCTAAATATGCATTGTATCATCTAATTGTTTTTAATTTTAACGTTAGTTTCTAAGTAAATTCATTCAAAGGGGAATCGTTACGTTTAACCTCACTTTTTGTTAATATTTATTTTGTTAATGTTTTTTATTTATTTTCTTTGTCCAAGACTTTTGCGTGTGTTTTTATTTGTATGTAATTCAATTTGCTGCATTACCAAAAACCTTATGTATGGTTTTGAGATTTTGTATTATTCACAAGGTTTTAATTTTTGTCTTTATCTTTTTGTGTATTTATTAAATTAATTGGTTCCTGTTAATTTTATTTCATTTCTAATTTATGTTCGTAAGCGTAAATAAATTTATTGCTTTAATTTTTTTGGTTTGTTTCTTTTTGTTCCTGATTTTAAACGCGTCCTTAATTTATTGGTTGTCATTTCCCGAAAATAGCGCAATATCAGCTAGAATATGTGCAAACATCATCATACCTCCACTAAGACTAGTTATGAGACACAGCTGCTTATATCTTATGATAAACATTTTATTCAATTTCCTTCATCTGATATAGTTAAAATTTTTACCTCCTTACATAATTAGAGGTTTCTCGAACTTCAGAAAGGTCCTGGAGTTCTAGAAATCTCTAACTATGTACTTATGATCCATTTCAAATAGGTATTTAATATAATATGAAAAATCACAACACAAAACCATTTTTCTACTATAAATGATATTAAACTTAAATATTAAAATTAAATATTAAACTTCTGATATTATTAGAAGAGCGGTCTCATTCTAATACAAGGTTTAAAAGCTTAACAGGATGAGATCAATACCCTTAAGTGTAAATGTGACTTTTGTAATAAATAAATATTTTTGATTTTTTTTTTTAATGATTTATGCAACTCTTACTTTATATCATAGAATAGAATAGTTTATTTGTAATAAATGTACCTAGAAAAGATGACAGAGAAATTTGAGCAGATCACACATTTAGCTTACATGTCAGCATACAAATATTAACTCCAATACAAAACAATCAATGGACACAATAATCAATAAAAACATTCTTATACATATAAAGTTCACACTCACAGAAATACAATCCTTATTACACATTAGTCATATAGGTGCATTTCTTAATATCATTTCATAGAAGGATCTATTTAAAATCGGATGACGTTTTTTAACACAATTTAATGTCACCTAAGATAAGACACATAATATACCTTTAAAACTTTAAGACCAAGTAAGCAATCATGTATAAGTATGCATGTCACAAATAAAGTTAGTTTTACCACAATGATAGTAAATCTCTACTTTGGTGATGTTTTGCCATGGAATAGGTAAGGACCTATTCCTACCTAAAACATTTTCATAGACATATAAGAACTTATGTTGCTTACCGTGCATAAACGGATGAAACTAAAACATGAGGAATACTCCAGAAGTTAAAACTTCTATTAATACGAGCGGCATGGCCGATTCGGTATTCGACAAACCTGTACCCACCGCAGTGCCAGATATCGTCCCGTTAAACAGAAGTGTGATGCACTTCTGTGTTTCGGGATGAGGGCACTGTAGCTAGCAAAATAACCGGGTATAAGAGACCTAAATCTGTTGTCTCTGGTTACGGACGCAATGCGGCATTGATGGAGGTTAATTAATAACAGTTTATCGGTTGTTGGTCTCCTTTAATGCCGCTGTGTCATAGTTAGGCGTATCACTGACAATCAGGTGAGCGTCCTGACCGTTACTGTTATTATTTTAAAAAACATGTCATTAAAGGAAGGAAGGCATAGAAACATTTTCGTGGCGAAGCTGTTTATTATATACAGCAGACACATAACATATTGACTACCTAGTGGTACGGGAAATGCACAATGTGGTAATCGAGTTTTATTACTATTATTTTTGTCAGCACATATTATTCTAGATAAAAAGGAATAATACCACCATACAACAATCTGTACACACAACATTAAAACTCGTCTTCAAGTATACATTTTATCGATTGAAAAAAATATTGTAGTACATACCAAGGAAAATTAATGTTTACTATTTTATTCGTAGAAAGATTTTTTATTTATTCGTACATAGCGTGACAATTTAAGTATACAGTAAGAAACAATAAAGTACAGGCTAGCTTATCTCTATAAGAGATTTCTTCCAGCAGGCCATTGTGAACCGGAAAAACAATAAATGATAAGAGCGGTAGACGCAAACAACCATGCACTTAATATAAAGCAACAATAATAATAAAAAAAACATAAATAATTATCAGTTAAATAAAAATAGGATTATAAGGAATAAGATTATATATCTTACTACGAATAGCTAAACATGTACGTTTAAATTACTTAATAAAAAAAATTATAAAAAAACTTTGGCCAAACTATAACAAATTCATTGCAATTCAAGGCAATGCTTCAAGTCCACTTTTATCACGTTTTCCCTTAGACACCAGCCCACAGTTCAGATGGGAGGAAGCGCGCCCTCCTAGCTGTGGTGGCGAGGGAACAACACTACGCCACCTGCCTTCAGTTCGGTCTGGTGAGATTCGTCTCACCGCTAGCTGAAAGAGCAGATCTGATCGCACCTAGCGATCAGCAGCTGCTTTTTCAAAACATTGAAGAAGTAAGTATCAAGAATTATCGAGCCGTTTTATTTTTATTTCGGAGGTCAATGACTGTTATCCGTGGGAGGGCCCTGGAGACCTGTACTATAGTTTTTCACAAACCCCCTCGAGGCACCAGTCTCTCACAAAGATATGGGTCAGTATAATAAGTTTTTCTGTGACAGGCTTTATCTCACAATGT
This sequence comes from Leucinodes orbonalis, assembly GCA_019425675.1. Lineage (NCBI taxonomy): Eukaryota > Metazoa > Arthropoda > Insecta > Lepidoptera > Crambidae > Leucinodes > Leucinodes orbonalis. The sequence continues at coordinate 16,773 of PQWD01008330.1, read as the reverse complement.
TATGAGACATTTTCATGTAGAGAGAATATAAAAAGGATTATTATAATTATTTACTCTTTTGGAGGACAGTTTGTTACATATTTGATTTTGTATTCAGCCCTCCAATGTAGGTTAGATTTGTAAGAAATGGGAACCTTTTGCATAATTTAGTTCATCATCTTTTAATGATCTTACGAGTTGTGATCCTATGTGACAAAAGTCGTAAAGTTCACTGCCGGACTTCTACTCTCATCGAATGGATAGACAACCAAACCGACCCAGGTAACAGAATTTCTAAACTTCCTTACGCCCTTTGACGGGGTTGTATGTAACGAGCGCAATATAAATAATAATAAATAAATATCTTCAGACACTAAACAGCGCCATCTAGAACCAAACTAAGCATTTAGCCTGTATTTTGGTTACTAATCAACTAATAAACATACTAATATTTTTTTTTGTAAATACATACATATTATACAAACAGACACCCAAACCAATACATGCACACAAATCTTTGTAATGCCCGTTGATTGAACCCGGAACCATTGGTGTAGAAGCCGATGTCTCGACTATTACACCTGATGGGTCGTCTGTGTCCAGACAGCATTCAACACGAAATCATCTTTCTCTTTGAACAATCAGATGCAATCTGCAATATACTAACGAAATTGGAAAAATTGAAACAAAGTGATTTTTACAATGCTTTCTCCCAGTGGAATTGGGGTCCACAGCCCCTTCATCATGTAGCAATCTGTACGCAACGCCTTACAGGCTATGCTCAAGTTTTATGTACCTACCGCAATATTGGCAGCCAAGACCGGCGGCTTAATAAGCGGTTTTTAATATATAAATAACACTTCAGTACATATTTAGGTTATCCATTGCACCAAATTTTATGCGACCTCCTTTACATAAGGTTTGAAATGCTACGGCCAAATCAAACCACAATGTCACTGTTTTACATTACAAATAATATTACATATACTTAGACAAACAATTAACTAACTAGAAGCACAATCTAGCTAAAAAGGTGTCAAATGTACTTATTTCTGTCTCTTACTTATCGATAAACGTCGCATCCTAGATATCACGCTAAATTTTCCAGTTATAAGGTTAAATTATGGGGTGTTAATCAGTTCCTTTCTTCACAGATCTTTCGTCTATCAGAAGACATCTTAGACCAAGTAGTTCAAGATGATGGCGAAATTCAAACTTCAACGGTGGTGGCAGTGTACCTACAGAAAACCCCTGTGTTCCTTAGCCTTTATAAGAAATATTGCCTAGGTCTGAAAAGAGCTGATTGCGTTTTGGTAAGTGTTGTAAGCTAAATCTTTATGTATGGCAACTAAAGTAACTTGTTTGTCATAGGTACTTACCTAACTATAAAACCCAATTTTTTTTCATTCTATGTATGTTTCCGTTTCGGCCAAATAGAGAGTTAGACTAATAGCGCATTGGACAAATCGCGAATTGAACTAATACCGAATTTGTATCGTCCCTAAACGTGTAAATCTATACTAAAATTAAAATTAATTTGATGTCCAGGTAAAAAAATCGAAAGACCCCAGCGGAGCGTTCTCACGGTTCTGCACGAGCCCTCCCATACCCCGGCGGAGGCCGGACATCACGTCTTTGGTCCACAAGCCGCTGGAACAGTTTCGGGAACTGCTGCGACTGATGAGGGCTGCCGCAGCTGCATCCGGAGCTGGTCCTTATGACCAGCTTGAAAAGAAACAGCTGCAAGTCATCGTTGAGCAACTTCAGGTGAGAGACAAACGGTATCGTGAAAATTAAGTAACCGCTAATTCTCATAAGAATTATTTCGAAATTAAAGCTCATTCCTTTTTTCAAAAGTGTCTACGGAACTTTTGACAAGTCTAAAGATCCTGCAGACACTAAAAACAACCATCTTAAACAGATAAATAAAACAAAAACCTATTAACGACTACCATAATCTTTATGGTAGGTTAATAAGATCACATTTTAATTATCGATATACCATCAAGTGTTCTGGATGGATATTAAATCACTAGCCTAGTTTGGAATGTATTGAAATTCTTACTGATGAAAAAGCCATTGAACATTAGAACATTGTAGTGAACCTGAAGAAAGAACTGAGTAGGCTTCGAACATTCGATGCTTGGTCGCATCGCTATCGATTTACTCGATTTTTACACAAAATTTCATGGTATGGTAATTATTTTCTATTGAAAAATAATAACAAAGCAGATGGTGTTCAGTGATTGATTTGATCATCATGCCTATATCTTCCTTAGTAATTCACCGAATACAGATGTCCGAATATAAAATATGATACTATTTCTGTATTTTTCTTTCAGAATGGATACCAAGACGTTACAGCTGGTTCAGGGCTGATGGGTTTGGCTGGAGACGGGAAGCCTTTATTATCGGTCTCGGACCTCGAGAGCCGCCTTGTGTTCACTAGGTGTAAAGTAAGTATATGGTTTTTTATTATTATTAGTTCCGGTAGCGTTCGAAATCATGGCTCCCAGGGAATCGTGGCCATATTTTTTTAAATATTTGATAACTTAAGGCAACAAGTGATTTTAGAGCCAAAAGCTTCCTTGCTTTCGAATTCTGAAAACTTTGCCTTGTTAGGACGTATTCGAAGATAATGTTAGTATATTTATTGTTATTATCACGGACTATTGGTTTTAGTATGTTTAATATTTTTGTATCAGTTTTCTTTGTTTCCTAAAATAATAAAATGATGGGCATGAGAAACAAAATTCAAATGGTATTTTTAAAAGATAATGAATATCAAATTAATGTAACTGAACGAAGTTCGATGAAAAAATTAAATATTTAGAGGAACAAAAAGAAATTAAAGTATAGGAATCGGTACTGTTGATGATGGATAACTAATAACGAAAAACATACGAAAACTTAGTAAGATTTGATTTCTAATAAATAAGATACATCATATACGAAAAGGGGCAAGCTTTAAAATCTTGATTATTCCGATAAAAATCTTAGTGTTTTCTAGTCTTGTAAAAATTAAGATACCTGTTACATTTCATCTATGGACACTTGGTTATTTTCACAGCCTTTCGTACTTAGTACGGCGGGCCGGCAGTGGATATTCGGTGGGGAGTTGTCAAGGGTGGAAGGCCGCGCCATCAGACCGTACTGGGCTCTACTATTCACGGATCTGCTCCTCTTCGCCACAGTTTCCAGGGACCGAGTTCTGTTTGTAACTGAGGAGCCAGTCGCGCTTGGAACCGTATCAGAAGCACAGTTCAACGTTAGAAAAAAAGGTATGTATAAAATTATTATCCTGTTCAAGATGTTGAAATTTTGCAATACACAAAATCTATTGATAATTTTTTTTTGGAACAAAATTTATGACATAACTTAATCCCAACCAAAGTTGGCCCTCATAAGTAATTGTAATTTACTTCAAAAACGTATTATTATATCGTTCATAATGAATAACACATTCAAGAATAATCAATTTCGTCATCAATATCATACTATTCAGAAGATGAATCAGTAATCTTCAGATTCATCTCCGACAAAAAGCAAAACCCTTCGTTTGCTACAACCTCATGTGTTTTTAAACTATTTTTACTCTTTCAGCTACGGAATTCCGACTAATACTTGGCCGAACGGGAGGCGAAAGTCCACTAGTATCGTGCGCTCCCAGAACCCCAGGCCGAACTCGCACCGTTGTACTTCGAGCTCCATCAATAGATTTAAAAGCCGTCTGGCAAAGTCTCTTACAAAGGCAGATGTAAGTATTCATAGAGCTAAATATTTAACCTATTTTGCATACCTCGTCATAAGGTAATGGTTTTCTGCATTGTAATACACGCATAGAAAAAGTCTAATTAAAAAACGAAAAAATATAAGGCCGTTTCATTAGAATAATTACAAATAAACAACTATTCCTTACCAGACCTTAACCTTATCTTTGAACAGTCAGAAAATAATATTAGCATAACGCATCGTAAAATGTTGAGATCCATTCCTGAAATCTCTGGTCCATGTATTTTTTCAGATATCGCGCGCACACAATGTCAGGGACGCCGCTTGGATCACCGCTGGACTCACCGGACCCTCAACTGACGTTCTCACTTGCAACACTGGACTCCCAACAGCGTCAGGTATCCGCGTCCAGTATCCAACGGCATTCAAGTCTTGCGTTACTACCAGCTAGTTCTTATCGCTCCCACCTAAATATGTTAGTAGAAGAACGCCCCGAAAAAGAAGTTAGAGTCAGCTTTGACGTACGCTCTAGTTCCGTGTCGCCAACTCCAAAACCCGTCAGAGGGCCACTCAGTACTGTGTGGAGAACAGCCCCGACCCCGGAAACTCCATCAGCAAACTTATCTCCAGCTGAATCGCAAACGTTCTCTTCCCATTTTGTTTCTACTTCAAGTATTGAAAAGAACGAGGAAAGAGCAACGTCCCCAAGTGCTCAATTAACTCCCGATGGAGGCGAAAATTATTCCGAATCTTCACCATGCAGATGGGAGTCATTTGAGGCAGATCTAGCATTAGCTGACTTAGATGTTGATCCTTCTTATAAGCATGCAGTTGAGGAGCGCATTTTTTTACCTGATGATCCTTTGCTGCCCCGAATGGCATTGCCAGAGCGGCCTACACCTCCGGCCTATTTAGAACTTTGATCCGCGGAGTCTGATCCGGAGTTGGCAGACTTCTGCTATCCCCGGAGAAATAGATGGAGATAACTGGCTCGTAGGAAGCACTATGGCCTTGGTTGGTATCTAGAGTCCTGTGGTCTGATAGTTAATATTAGGTGAGAGCCCTGCAGGTACTATAAGCTTTAGTCGTGTAGACGTTGAAAAGGCGCGAGCAAAGTTCGTTGGTTTGTTGAAATTGCTTATAAAGATTAAGGTTGTGGTAAAAAAAATTTTGAGAGTCATATTTTCGAACATTAGCAGTATTGAGAAGAAACCTTGATATTTTGATTATAAATAGAAAATATTATAAGTCTGATATGTACCCACTTATGATATTGCAGTGTACTTGTATAAATATTATAAACAACATGACCGTTACTGGATACATATTCTTAGAACTAATGAAATAAATCCACAAATGGGGTAATTAGAGGTACAATTCGCTTAAGTGTTAACCAATGTGTAATGCCAATTTACATTTTAAAATATATAGAAATCTGTGTCAAAGTTGTAACTGTAGGGGTACCAAACCGTAACGATAATTATAATAAGAACCTATCTCGATTTGGATGTTATATTTTTGCTTCTTAAGTCTTCCGTCCTAACCTCCGATGTAACACTTTTCTAAATAAATTCAAAATTATTTTTACACTATCTGCTATTTCTTAAAAATGATTTATTAATCGTCGTTTACCACGATCATGTAATGGTACTAATACTTGACTATCTTCATTTTTAATTTTATAAAGCATGGAAACAAAAGTCTGTACATAACATAAATGATTGTACAGGTCATGTGGATATTTGGCGATCAGCTTCGCGAATTAAAAATCATGTAATTATCATTGTAGATCGTACCTAAAGCTATTATGATTTTTACAATGCTTCTTTGTAAAATGCACTTTCGCCTAGAATATAATGTGTTTACTGTGAAAAATGGTAGTTGTGTAAATTCCATGAAAATTAAACAATTTATAGCCAGTGCTTTTTATTTGTTAGCCCTAATAAACATATAGATTAAATTTGTTAATCATGTAACACAAATGGTTTAATTTTAATACACGTATAGCTAGCATCGCAAAATGTTCACATAACCTAAAGTCCGGGTTTTGTACATGTATTGTATATGACCTTTTTTATTACTTCGAATGCGTAGTTAGATTCAATAATTTTCGATGTCTTTGGCTGTGTGTAAATTTTAATATAGGAACCATAGAATATGAGAAAAAATAAGATAATTTTGAGAAAACATTTTACTTGAAACTTCTGGGTTATTTGTGACATTTAATGGATTTTAAAGTATAATATATAAATTTGGATGTTTATGTTTGGACCTGAACAGTATATTTCTAATATCCGCAAATAAAGTGATTTTGTCAATGGCGATAACAATTCATTTTCATTTATTAAAAAAATCCAAAATTTTGCGACGCTAACGATGTTATCTGTTTAACTAGGTACAACCTACCATTTTTCAGAATAAATACATTACATTATATAAATTCAAATTATTTGCACAATTCTCAATAATGTCATTCTATTTATTTGATTTTATTTATCTATGTATTTAAATATATTTACTCTTAGTAATTTGTCGCAGAAAGTCTTCACCCCTTAATGATTCCACTCAAATACCTAAATTTATTTTTAGTTATATGGCTTTTGATTAATATAATAATTAATTAATCATCTGAAAGGAAAAAGAAAATGGTGAGTAAAACAATATTTTTAACTAACCATGTCAATGATCAATAAATATTCACATACCTAACTACAAATATCTTGTATCGATGAAATAAACGCAAAGTTCATTAACTAATTATGCCCCTTCCACTTCTTCATATTTCGATTTCACTCTTCTATATTGGGGTTGGCAGTGCACTCGTTGCTCTTTTAGAGTGACGTGTGTCCATGAGCATCCATCACTTAACATCAAGTGTAGCGTCTGCTCGTTTGTTTAGGTACCTTTAAAATAAAGGAATAAATACCATTTCAAACATTGCCTTATTGATGACAACGATGATACTAGCAACAGAAAATTAAAGAAACCTCCTTTAAATAAAATACCCAAATATTCATTCTAGACTCGACGAAGTTCAGCTGAAACTCAGACAGGTGCCGGTTGTAGCGCCACTGAAGGAGCTAGGAGTACCAGAAGTAAGGGATCTACACTACACCTTCAGAGGTGGATGACTCAACTGCCTGAATCCGAGGAAATGGATCCACCAGATGCTGATATGGAGGTAAATGCAGCATTCTATTGTAATAAAAAGCAAAGAAAATCCCAGTAGGATAAAAAAAGCTTGAACATTTGTTTTTTTTTTATAAATATCATTTTAAGCGGATGACCGGGATGTCTGGCGCAAAATGGGGGAGACCTATGTCCAGCAGTGGATTGCAATAGGTTGAAGAGAGAGAGACAGAGAAATATCATTTTGATATAAATATTTCTGGTATGCATATATAGTCATCATCATCATCATCTCATAAACGTTCCCACCAAGGGGCACGAGGCTACCTGTAAAGGCTGATTGGCCCAGTGCGGATTGGCCGACTTCACGTTTCACTTTTGAAACTCGCAGTTTTCCTCACGATGTTTTATTCACTGTAAGAGCGCTGGATAAACGTCCGTTTAGGGTGCAATAATAGAGTGTAAATACCAATGTATTTCGAAAATACATTGGTACCTACGCAGTAGGATTTGAGCCAGCACCCTCCAGATCGGAAGGCAATAGTCCACCAATGAGCCACCGACGCTCATTCTGCATATATAAGTAATACTAATTGGAAAATATTTAATTCTAGATGTGGAGTATCGAGGAACTTAGGAAGAGATCTAAAGAACTCAATCTTTTAGAAGTAGCTGATCTAGTTAAAAATGATCCTGAAAATAAAGGTTCTTCACCTAGTGAAAAGAAAGAAAACGAACGAAGTCCTTCAAAAAGCAGTAATTCTGGTAGTCAGGTACTTATATATATTTCATATTTTTGCTATGTGAATTATCTATCGATAATCACCCTAATTCCAACTATTTGAATTTCAGATCACAGTTAGAACCAGTCCAGTGGTAGTTGATACGATACCTGTCTGCAGACAGTGCCACAAAAAATGTTTATCTAAACCAAACAGTCCGTTAATATCCCAAAAAGAGCCACCTATACCAATAAAACCAAGAACCGAACCCTCACCACAAAATTCAAACTCCAACAAAAGTTCTAATAGTACGTGTAGTGCAAACTGTGGTAATCGCAAGCAAAAAAACTTTAGTCATTTAGAGCGTAAAGGTGCTATAAAGTTACGTCCCGAAGAGGCGGCCTTAAAAGTAATAGATTCAATTGAGCAAAGTCAAAAAATGCTCAAGTCAACATCGTATGAATTGAAAACTGATTCACCCGTTTTAAACCGTAGTGTCCACTCTAGGAACCAATCAAAGAAACAACTGGAATTGAGGAAAGACCTTTCTATAAGATCACCAAGCCCTACAAATAGCAGCAGAAATAATAGTCCTCTTTCTACTAGTCATACTACGTGCAGTTCCATAGTTTTCAACTCTAGCTCTAATGATCTTAGAATGTCCAATTCAAACATAGCCAATCAAGTACAATGTGTTATTGCACAAGAAAAGTACTTGAACGAAATCAAATGTGTTGAAAATATCACACTGTCCAAAACTAAAGTTACAACATCTAGTTACCCATCGCCAGCATCAGCGAGAAAAGAACAGATAACAAGAAAAAAGGCTGAAAATGTACTAAACAAAGTGTTAGGTATGAACATTATAACAAAAAGAGAAAACGTAGGATCGTGCCTAAAAACTTCGTCAATTTTTTTAGAAGACGAATCTATTCACGAGGATGATAACGATTTTAAAATAGATAGAGGTTTAAGAAGATCGCCTAGAATGGGTATATCAGCTGTGAGTAAAATGAATGGAGATATTAGTAAAAAGACTGAGAGAACTGAAGATTACAATGCTAATACAAATTCGAATGATATCGGTTCTGACGATGATTTAGAGTTAGGACCGTTGATGCTAATGGGCTTATCGGCTATTAACCCAGCGGCACATCTAATGAGAGTAGAACCTTTTAAGCGTAATCCAACTGGAAGCAATACTTTATCGCGGCCTGGCAGTCTGGGCTCCGTTAAGTCTGAATCTCCGGTACCCAATATAGCAGTGGTACCACCGACACCTGATTATAACACCCATAAGACTGTAAGTTTTAATATAAGTCTAATTGTATTTTTCAATTGTATGTTTTTTAAATATCTTTTTGTTTCATCATCATCATCATGATGATGAAACAAAAAAAATGTATTGTTTTCAATTGTATGTTTTATAAATATCTTTTTTGTTTCATAGGAGACTCTAATTGACGATTCCCCTGACTCACCTGATGTGCCAGAAGACCTGCCTTACGTTTCTCTTAAAAGGTCGGTACAAGTTTAGTGCTCTATGTTTAGATTTTGGTATTCAAATAAATATAGAAACTATATTTTCTAGATATGGCACGATGTCTAGCTTGGAAAGGCTACCGTCTGATGAGACTGATGATGGAAATGTAAGACTGACTGCACAGGATCCCGAACCTATAATTAAGCCATACAATCCAGGTGAGTTTTGCAATATAAAGCGAAGTAATATTATAGCAATACTGTTTTAAGAGACGGCGGTAAGCCCCCCAAAGCGTACTCGTACCTACGTTATGATAAAAAATACCAGATATCACGTATGAACCTATGGTATTTGTGAGTAATGCGAAAATATTGCTACCCTTTTGCTTGGGCATTATATCTCTAGACCGTCACTAACGATATCGAAATGTATTTAGTCATAACACAGTTTTATAAACTAAAAGTTTAGATTTAACCTTTAGTTTATAAATATATGGCTTTTCTTAATAATCATTAAGAAAAGCCCTCTGTTCATCGAGTTAAAATTTAAGTACATTTACATAATATAGACTTATAAGAATACAATCTTGTCAATTTAAATATGTAGGTCGATTTATATAATGTGTGTGGTAGCTGGTGCAGCTGGCGGCATCATGGGGTGGACGGCACGAGCCGGTTCATTCGTGGTTGAAAAGATGAACATCTTTAGTTATACAGAGAGTGCCAAATACATCCATCGCTCACAAACAACCCTCATTCTTAGAAAGGTTCGTAAATCTTATATTATTATTGCAAACTCTAATCAACAATACTAGTCAAAATATACTAATAATTCTCATTATTGTTTCTGGGGATTCATTTTAGCCTTACTTCTCTTTGGATTACTCTCCCTAAATTATGACAAATGTTTAGTAACTTAAAATAAACATATTTTTATAGTAAACTTCGTTCCTGATTAAGGATGGAAAGAATATTTTTAAGCCCGAACTATGTCTATGGTATTTTCTTTAAAATACTGCACAGGTTTTTACAATGCTGGAAGAAGCTTCATTTAAAGTAATGTTATATCCAAACAGCATCACAATATGCTTAATCAATAAGCATCGTTATAAGAAAATCGGTGCACATTGGGACCAATTTGAACGAAAACCATCTAGTCTTTTTATGTACGAGATTTTCGTTTTTTTCTTCACTATATTTTTTTCAGCTACAATTACTTGTGTATAAATTAAATAAATATCGTTTTCCTTTTACCTATTAGGAAGCATTCAACTAACGCAGTGAGACGACGATAAGTATGCGCTGGTGCTGATTTGATGGTTATTTTTTGATGGTTATTTTTATTTTAGTTTTTACAGATCTTAGCACAATAATGTAGACTTTGATAATGTAGTACTATGACCATATTCTAAATTATAGTATAGAAAAAAAAATGTACGTGATTTTTTTTGAAATTAAAATTAATGCTATGTAAACGTATACAGACTTAGATTAAAAAGGCGTTATTTTTAGCGAATGTTCTTCGATAGTTTAACCAGAATATTTAAATCACACATATTCGTATTAACGTATTAAATGATTTATTTAGTAATGAAGATTATTTTTTAGGTCTGAGTTGAAAATAAAAAACATTACAATATTAGTATTAAAATTGGTAAACAATTCAAAAGTAACCGTGACGTGTTCAGTTTATTTTAGTGGTTGTGATGTAGTAATTTTGCTATTTCGAAATATTATTAAAAGGTTCGCATCTCTATAGATTCGACAGATATATCTTGGTACTTGGATGAAGTTTTGTATTTCTTAGAATTTTTTGACTAACATATTATTTCTTTAGAGTAGTTACTTGTCATTATTTATATAGAGCTTAGCTTGGTACAAACATTTTACTTTAATTTTAATTCTGGCAGATGCTTAGGAGTAAGTGAATGGAAATCGGCTCTTGGCACGGAAGAAGGTACAAATGAGACTGGCGAAGGTAGCGGAGCCAGCGGTGAAGAGGCTTGGGGGACCCCGTCTTCTGGTGATCTCTCAGACAACCTCCCAGATTCTGAACATGGAACTCTTTCTGTAAGTTAAATATCATCATCAACAGCTTATTATGTTCCCACCTAGAAGCACGAGCCTACCCATAAATGCTGTATAGGTCTTAGACGTGGACGGGCCCAGTTCAGATTGGCTGACTTCATGCACAGAATTTGAATCTCTTCGCAAGCATGCGCAGGTTTCCTCACGATGTTTTCCGTCACCGTAAGAGTGTCGGATAAACGTACATATAATTCCGAAATTTGAGAAGACATTGGCACCTGATGGTTGGATTTGAACCTGCACCCTCCATATCCCACTGCAACAGTCCATATCCCACTGCAACAGTCCATACCAATGAGCCACCGACGCTCTAAATTATTACACAATCATTTAAAAAATACTTATAATGCGTGTTATAACTGTCAATACTGTTATGACTTATTCAGTATTAGAAAGTTTCTAAGAATCTCTAGTACATAAGAAATGCGTTCTAGTTTTTTCCGTATTATTTTGTTTGTTTATTAGAATTAGAAAAAAAGTATATATATATATATAGTATGTGTAACATTTGAGCGTTGTTTAATCCCACAGTTCAATCTACATGCTAGGGTATGATAGTGATATATGAGTGTCTGAGAAAAGTCCAAAAAATCATTCTGTTTAATCAGGTTCTTCTGTGGTGAGCATAAGACTGATGAAGAAGACGGCTTAAGTAAATAAGATGAAGCATTTTTTTTCTTTTGAACAGATATCTTTTATTGTTACAGTCGCCAACAAAGTCATCGTCATCATACGCTGGTGATGACGATACGGAGCTCATGATGGACGAACTGCTAATGGCTCCGACTATAACAGGACCGACCACTTTAAGGCCTTTATTGCCCAGGTAAATACAATACGTATACTTAAACCTTATATATTCATTGAAATACTTGTTGTGCATTGTGAAAGACAGTTGCGACGTTATTAACATCTTGAAGTGAATTGATTAGCATGTTTTATATATAATATGTGAACTATATTAAACTTACATTTTCCTACCCAAATTAAAGCTTCATAATATTAACCCAAAACTTGTAAGAGGATTTGTATCCATCACTAAGTTTTTATAGATAAATATGATGTTATTATTTTATGCTTCTTTATATTAGCTATATTATGACAAAACATACTAACATTATTATGTAATATAGGGATGTTTTTAGGCGAAGACTAGAGCCTCTCCTTGAAGAAGAGTGTTCGGAAAGCGGCAGTGAAGACAACAAAGCAACCCCCACTAACTCTGACGACCAGGTGAATGTCTACAACAGATATTTAATGTGCCACTGATACACTGTCAATTATACGAGTGATTTCTGTAATTCTGAGCTTGTAAACTCCTGAAGTAAAATATGAAGGGACCAAAATTAAAATAAGATGGCGCAATGACTGCTTACTCGTATGATCAATTTTCCATAGTACGGCGGGTAGTGTAATTCCACGGACGTATCTGCTACCTTTGAAATCGTGGATTGCGATAGCCATTTAAGCATTACCGTTGTATAATTTATTTGTAGTTTGTTTGATTGCTAGATTAATGAAATAGTATTAATCACTTATAACCTGTACTGAATTGATTTTTAAATGAATGATTCTAGCTATTTTTGTGAAAATTTGATGTGTCTTTGTTGAATAAAGATTGTTGGTGAAAATAGTGAACGTATCAGATATATTCAAACGTTATGTCTATAGTTGATATTTTTGGTTTGAAAACATGATAATGCTATTTATACAGATATAGTAGAATAGTACACCCAGCATGCATGTAGGTATTATAACCCAAATAATATGAAGTAAATGACAATGTTATCATATGCATGCTTGTTGCATGAAAGTTATTCGTTATAGTAACGCAGGTATAAATCCCATATTCTTAGTTATTTAAAGGAACCACGACCACATAATTTCATTTTGAGTTCACTTAAGAAAATAAATTACACTATCGTCTAGTTATGGCACAAACCATTCCCATTAGGTAAAATAGTTTAGTCGCAAACAAAATTGATGCCACAGTACCGAGTAAGCCATTTAACATTAAACAATATGTTTGAAGACACACGCTGGCTATCTTATACTTTAACCATAATCTCTTGAACAAATATGCTACTTGGTAATATTCTTGAATAATATCAAGAGTCACCGTACCAAATGATACTTGGATGATGATTGATGATTTTGTAGTGGTTGCTCGTTATACCGCTTATACAGCGATACCACTACTTTTTTTTGTTATGTTAAACATATCTCAAACATTTTAAGTTCAGCATTAGAAGATGGTTAATTTTGTATTTCTTCTGCTTATATCTCAAACAATCAAATGAGAACAATAGCAATTATATGGCAAATTAACATCCGAATCCGGCGCTATTTAGATCCATATTGGCAAGCCGCGTCGCGTAGTCAGTAGCTAGGTTAAATCTCACATTGTGACTGGTCCGCTGGTGCGGCGCTTGGCGCAGGACAGCGCGCGTGGCCTCGGTGCTGACGAATGCTGCGACGCGCCGCGCCGGCCGCCCTCTGCTTCAGAATTAGGTGAGTCACTCACATCGGTAGGTTGAGCGCTCCACACATTGATGACGTCACAAAATTTCAATACATCCAATTAATTTAGGGACATAAAGAACTCTTAGAATGTCAAATTACAATTATGTAATTTGTCAACAATTAAAGATAAATTTCAATCAGTGTGTAGAATGCCTCATTTCGGCATCATACCGCGACAGTATCCCAACTAATTTTATGAAACAATACAATTAAAAAGAAAATATTTAAAAAGTTTAATGCTATAAGAAATAGTAAATAACATGCGAAAACAATACATGCGGCAACTGTGTTGTTTTGATGTTAATAAAGTACCTGAGAATTGTGTAAAAACAGCTCACGAATCAAGTTCACAATGAGTTCAACAAATTAGTGGAGTAGTATACAAAAATATGAAATTGCCAGTTTTTCCAAAAAATATCAAAGATGTCTGTTAAAATCAATATAAAATTCAACGTCGCAATATAATCCATATCAACAGTGAAATGGACCACTTGATAACGATAAGGTGAGAAAGGCAACAATGTCTGTTTCACCCTTTCTTGTTATACACATTTTTAATTTTATGATTATCCCATTATATCTATGTTGTGCACGTATGCATGTCATGGAACATTACAAGGAATAACGTTAGTAATATATATGTTGTAAACATATAATGTAACCCTCATAAGATATATTGATGTTTTCCAAGCACGATATACATGTAGTGTTGCACCTCACATAACATATTTTTAGTAGTTTATACCTACATTTAAAACCTAATAATGACGATTTCGCCAGAAAACACAAATAATTTGCTGCTATCTGTTAATTTATCGCAAATCATTTTATATGAATACACAAAAGCCAACAACATTAATAGATGATACGGAACAGTAATGGGATATTTGTTTTTGGCAATGTTTGTATGTATGATTTTATTGTGAAGACTGTTGAACCCATTAAATGACTTACATAGAACAGATATTAAATGCCTAATTTCAGTAATGATCATTTTAATGATATTACCCAGCGTCTTCTTCTAGTAAATATGAGTACTCAGTAAAGCTTCTGTTTTTTACTTATTAGAGATTCTGTTAAAGTTCTCTCAGTAACGATTTGTAGTGAAGGCTTACTATCAGTTGAAACAACTAGCCAATCTCATAAATAGTTGTAATTTTTTTGAGGTTTAAATGTGGAACTGAACTTTCATAAATCTTAGCGCCTTATCATCTTACCTACACTTAGCAAATCAGGAACTTTTGATTAAAGATGTGTGACTGAAGGCAAACAATTCAACAGAAGCAGGGGGCGGGGGTGCGGCCGCCGCATCAACTGTTGGCGAGGAGCCAGATGGTGGCGCAGAATCAGAGCTGAGCCCAGACAGGACGCCCACCAACGAAATGCCATCGATGCCCTTACAATCTGGTCAGTACATTCGTTAGATATTGCTGTAGGTAACCTTACATGATGGTAAGTGACACGCCGTCGAAAGTAAGTCAAAACCACAAGTCCCAGAAATGCTTAGCACTTTATTCATCAGTACTCGTATAGCCGTGTTTACTAATGTTATTTGTTATATTATACTTATGGTTCACAGTTTCAAAAGAGTGTGCGGAGGCGCGTGTCGGTGCTGGCACAGCCGGTCGTCGGGGCTCAGCCAGCTCGGCAAGCACGCCTTCCACACTCGAGCGTACCACAATACACAATCCTACCCCTCACCATCCCTTGTCTCCGGGTACGTATCATATTTTATTAAGTTAGCTCTTACAGAGGTTGAGATCATGAGGATGTCATCATTACAGCCTAATTCCACTGCTGAACGAAAGCCTTAACTAATGGGTTCTACTCGGATCATTCTAAGCAGTGGCCACTTTACCGGATCAGTCCATCTGGTTTGGGCTCGGTCGACTCTCCTTTTTCAGTTACGTAGACGCACTCGCTATGTCGATCACTCTAGTTCTCCTAAGGGTGTCCGATAAATATTGTCAATTCAAATGTAAAAAGGTAGTACAAAGTCAGGCTAATTACCCTCTTTAGTAAATTTCTTCCCGCACTCCAAAATATGATAATTGTTATGTCTACCGAGACTTTAGATAATTACAACCTGATTACCATAACAACTATAGAGATAAGAAGGAAACTGTTTAGTGTGTAATTGCTAGCACTTACATTCGTCATTAAATTTAGTTTTACGATGATGGTACTAATCGCATTTACGACAGGTAGCAGATCATAAAAGATGGCATATCGAAATCACGTAATATTTTTAAACAGTTTCGGACCCAGCACCAGTTGTGGAAGCGGAGCTCTCCCACCAGGAGGAGCCGAAGGTTCCCACGCCGGAGGAGAGGCTCAGCCCTCGGGCGGAGATGAGGCTCGCTCTGGACCAGGGGAAGGACATGCTGGCAGAGCAGGAGGTGTCTTGGGTGAGTTTGATGAAATTTGAGAAATTACTGATTCAAACAAAGCAGGTGAGGTAGATCAAACGTTGGACAAAGTTAATGATAGCTGGGAACAAAATATCTTGACAATCTTGAGATGAAGTCAAGGAAATCTTGATATCTATCAAGATTTCCTTCACTTCATCTCAAGATATCTATATATTTAGCTAGCCTGTACTTTATGTTTCTTACTGTATAATGAAATTGTCACCATGTACGAATCCATACTAATATTAAATGTGAAAGTATCTCTGTCTGTCTGTCTATCTGTCTGTTTTTACGCTTCACGCCTAAATGGCTGAACGGATTTTATTGGAACTTGGTATTTGATAGTAGTAACCTAGAATAGGTTTAGGCTACATTTTGTCCCGTTTTGCCCCCACTCTCCTCAAATGGGGTTGGAAGTTTGTATGAACATTCCGCAATTTTGTAGTACGACGCTGAAATTTGGTATGCGATTTATGTCAGAAACGAAAAATATGGCATATTTTTTTTTCAATATCCACCCCCAAACCCTTCAAATAGAGGAGGAAGTATCATATCCGATTTTTCGCAGTTTTAAAGGTAGATTTATTGAAACTTGGTATTGATAGAAAGTAGCCTAGAATAGGTTTTAGGCTACTTTTTGTCCCGTTTTCACTCCCCACTTCCCTAAAAAGGGGTTGGAAGTTTGTATGGAACATTCCGCAATTTTT
>PQWD01008329.1:0-18623 GCA_019425675.1 Leucinodes orbonalis | reverse complement strand
AGGATTTTTGATGGACATTTCGCTGTTGGCCACAGACGGTCTTAAAAGCATCATTGGGCAAGTGACGAGCGCAGATGACTCTCAGCCGACGTCTCAGTAATAATACAAATGAACTATGACTATAGTAACGTCTATGGTAGCGTAAAATGGTTGACCCATCTAGTTAATGAGTTACGCGTGGTCTTCGAAACATCAAACGAGCACATTGGTTCGAATATTTTAGGATAATAACCCGACATTTTGGGTTAGTCGTTATCTGAAGTCAATGGATTATATTGTCAGTGGCGTGCACTCCGTATATGCAAATAAGCAGTGCATACCGTGTGCGACCAGACAACCCGGAAAATAGTCAACATATTTAATGATTCCCACTTATTCGCCCATTTTCCGCTACAGATTTGAAATCATAGGCGATCTGCTGTCATCAACAACACTCAATTTGACAAAAATATTAATTATTTATTGTATTGCGATTAGTGTCACTGACTTTGGATACCCTACTCATAATGTCTGTGCACACCACTGATTATTGTTTACATCAATGAATATTTTTGAGGACAGGCGTTGAAGTGTTGTATTACTTTAGACATTAGAAAAAATGAGGTTAAGTGAATTGAATTGTTAATTAGATAAGCCCCACGTCTATCTTCGGTATCTTAGTAATATCATTGTAATCATTTTCAATTACTTGCATATCTGTCTCGTTATTTTCGTTAATTTGCGTAATTATAATTCTATTGACCTATCTCTTTGAGGAATTGTGGTTAATGTTACCGTTGTTTGAAGAAATTAATAAGAATTTGCATAATACCTGACATTTTTATAAGACCAAGGCTGTGTAAAGTCAGAAGATTAACCAATTCCAAGGACTCCTCCGATGATGTTGTGAAGAACAACCGAAACTAATAATGGAGTTTATTCAAAAAGAACATCACAGTTTGTTTTTATCCCGGAATATATGATGTGTTTTTCTTAAAACTGTGTATCGCGTGCATATACAAGTAAATACTTTATATTACATTAACGCGATAGGAGTAAAGACCTCTCGAGTTTATCAATGAGTAATTTCCTAATAACAATTCCTAGTCACATCGTTGTTGATTTCATTGAGCAATCTATTCATTCACGTTGGGCCGTATGTGAGAATTAGCGCAGCTTTGAAATAGAAAATGCCATTGTTAATGCACATAGCCTTGAATGCATCATGTATGAAGCGATTTAGAAACCAATAGCCAGTTGAAAGCATTGGCATGAATAGGTTTTAGTAAATTTAACAATTGAGGACAAATCACTGTATAGTTTAAATTAACATTCATGTATGAATTAAAAGTTTGCACAAGGAAAACGCTATAAATTAATAATGAGTGATTTCGTGCCAAGTTGTCCAGACATATTGGTATTATGTCCATATTTGGCGTTGCAAAACAAAATATTTTCGTCCATAAGTTATTCCCGAAAACTTTGATGGCTTAAAAAATCTAGTTATTTGTACGACGATTTTTAAGTACTTAAATATTATTTTGTTTATGTGCGGGAAATAATTGTATTTATTTTCTAAATATCTTTATTTCGAAAGTTGGAGGTTATACCACCTCTTTTAGTCATTCGCTGTCAATTCTGCGAATGGTTAATACCATTGTTTTTATTGCATTGAGCCTTATTATTGCTTCGGGAACTTGCTACTAAGTCCGTTGAGTCACCTCTGTTTGTGACCAATGAGCTAGATTTGATAACGTTTATTTGCCCAAGTGTTCGCCAAGGATCCATTTATGCCCCTTTCATAAATACGCATGTAGTCAGAAGTTTTCAATGTAGCTATATTTATGTGATATAAAGGTTGATTTAATCGGTACCATAACAGCATTGAAGTATAAAGGAAAATGCTTTCAGAATGGATATCCAGTAATGTATTGCGGAGTTAGTTAAAATAACAATTTGTCAAAATTCTAAATAATCGACAACATCAGTATGTTATATTATAAACCTTCAATACCGCTATCTACTAAAAACCTTTATCTTTTAAAGATTTAAGACTTAAGATTTGACAGAGGAAGCGACTTTGTTTTATACTATGTAGTGAAGTCAAACATATGTCTCGTTTCATTTTAACATATTCCTCTGCTGGTTCTTATTTCTTTTATGGCGAATATTCTCAATGATATTTAGGGTTTGATGAAATACTACTTCATCATCATCAGCTTATTATAGCTTCCACCGAGGGACACGAGCCTATAGTGAATAGGTCATAGTTGACCACGCGGACCCAGTGCGAAAAGCCGATTTCACGCACAACCTTTGAATTTCTTCGTAGGTGTGCGCAGGTTTCCTCGTGAAAAGAGCAAATGTAATTTCGCAATTTTGAAAAGTCATTGGTACGCGGTGGCATTTGAACCAGCACCCTCCAGATCGGAAAGCCTCAGACCTCACCAATGAGCCAACGACGATCTAAAGACTATTACTGTTGTTAAAAGTTAAATCTAAACAACATGTCAATAATTTATACTTCATTATTATATGCGAGGAGTAGTTTTCTGCGAACCGTGGCACGTATAGCCGTCGACGACCCGGCGGCTCTTCCCTAAGTGCATCCGTTCGTATTGCATTACCTATTATACTCTTAGTAAACAATATCACGTTATTAATCAACCCCTGCCCTCTCCACGGACATACAAAACGGAAGTGAATTGTATATTTAATTAGGATTTCTTTTGGAAACTTGAATTTCGTCCCCATCCCAGATATTTCACTCTATGTTTAGATAGCAAACTTAATAGATAGAAGTACTAAATGTGACTGTGGTTAAAATCTCAGCAATTCACATTCTGAGCATCGGTGGTTCATTGTGTGGACTGTTGCCTTGGAGGGTGCAAGTTTAAATTCGCCACGTACCACGTACCGTCTTCGATTTTTCGAAATTATATGTACGTTTATCCGACGCTCATACGGTAAAGGAAAACATCGTGAGGAAACCTGTGCACCCCTATGGAGATTCAAAGGTTGTGCGTGAAGCCGCCATTCCGCACTGGGCCTGCTTGGACGACTAAGCCTATACAACCGCGTACGGGTAGGCTCGTTCCTCCGGTGTGACGAGTAATGAGATGATGAAGATAAACCACATTCATTAGAACTTCAAGAGGCTCCAAGATCCTTAGAGTGAAGATTCGGGTATCTTTTCTGAAATGCTGGTTTCTTTTCCTAGAAACGACCTCGAGCCGTGTTATAGACTAATACGAGTATAGACCGCGTCAAGTTCATTTTATGTACGTTATCTTTTAACACAAAGACTATTACTAAACTTTCACTCGATTATCTATTAAAGAATGTTTTTTTTTGTCTGGAACATCAATTTTATCAATACAAAAATGTGACCTCAGCTATCATGGTAAATGCCGAATGCAAACAGGTTTCGAAATCAGAGAGAAAGTAGCTGCCAATCTGCAGTCTTGCAATGCTGTTACTCTCTTTGACGGGCATTCCTGCGGTCGGTTCAAGTGAAACACACTTGGAATACGTTTAAACGCGTTTAATAGGTTTTTAACGAAGTTTGTTAATGAGGGAGACGTCTAAACATGTGGCAGTGTTTTGACGGGAGTTGTTCAAATGTTTGCCGTGTGAGTCATTTCATAAACGAGTAATGCTAATGCATTATTAACATCTAGTTTTTGATACTTGAACGTTAGTATTATATTCATATATACTTAATTTGCAGCAATGCTAATTAATTACATGGTTTTCGTACTTATGATTATCAGAAAATATGATAACTTATGAGAAATCAGACCTTTCGAGACAAAGAATGTGATTTACAAACACGATATCCAAGTAGCATGGTATCGAAAAGTCTCAGAAGCGAGTAAGGCGACCTCCCTAGGCCACAGATGGTCGTTCACCCTGCCTAGCCGACTTGTGGAATGCCATTCAGTAACCGGCAAGCAAATACTAGAAAATCGTTTTTATCAAGCCAATTTGCGTGTTAGAAACTAAAAGATTTTGAGTAAGATTTGGAAATAGTTTAATGATTTTCCGTTTATGGGTAGATTACTTAGACATATAAAATGCCGTAAATGGGTTTTACATTTAAGTCGATATCAAATGCATTAAAAAAGTTTTTTTGAAAAATCATCATCATCATCAGCTCATTAAACGTCCCCACCGAGGGGCACGAGCCTACCCGTATAGGGTGATTAGGCCTTAGTCGTCCACGCGGGGCCTAGTGCGGATTGGATGACTTCACACACAACCTTCGAATCTCTTCGCAGGCGTGCATGAAATGGTTTCCTCACGATGTTTTCCTTCACCGTAAGAGCGTCGGATAACGTACATATAATTTCGAAAATTCGAAAACACATTGGTACGTGTCGGGGTTTGAACTTCAGCCCTCCTGGTAGGAAGGCAACAGTTCACACCATTGAGCCACCGACGCTTTTGAAAAATTTATTATCTCAATAATATCAACATGGTTTGTGTCAATGTATTATATAGTACAATAGCGCAAGTCTTTATAATAATAATTCTTGGCAATGTGGAGAGAAAGTGACGGACTGTCGATGGTTATGAACTTTGCGAGACGAGTCTACACAATAAATCACTGTCAGAAATTTTAGACACTAACTCTAACTGCACTGCACCTGGTGATTGTTGATAGCTTTGTTTTCTCACTATATAAAAGAATCCTTGTTATGAAGATGATTGGATTTTAACTACATTTTCGTGGCGGAGTCTTCTCAGTAGAATCAACCCTCAACCGGTTATCACCTAATCTATCGATTCAAAATACATAATTTTTAATTTGACGGTTCAAATGAGTCTTGTAAAGACCTAATTGATTAAAGTGATTTTTGATTTAGATGAGAAACTGCGTCCTTTTCGAATAAACTCAAAAATGCATCTTAAGTTCCTTAACATAAAGATTCAACGATTTAAACAACCTGATAATACCCTGATTTAGGATAATGGATACCACAACAGTTTTTATACAAGAGATCGATGCTTACTACCAGTTAAAAAGATATCGGACCATGTTTGGTGGCACTCCCAATATAGAAATAAGACGAGAGCAGCGTCTAAATTTAGCCAACCTTGATCCCTCTCATATTGGTAGCGGTCACTTATTTATGGCCGAGCGGAATCCAAACTTTTATAATTCAAGCATTTTTAAATGAAATTCCTCTTAAATTGACAATTATGATAAGGGGCTTGCAAATGTTTAATACCTACATGAGATACCTGCATTTCTGCTGCATTTGAAGCTGTGACGTACACAGAGATTGTGAGAAGGGTACTCTAACAGCAGAAATAATAAATACTTTACACTTTTTCATATTGAGTGCTGCTGTTGACAGCAGATCGCCTATGGTTTAAAATCTGTAGAGGAAAATAGGCGGAAAATGTTGGGGATTTACCGGGTTGTCTCGATGTCCAGGGTATTCACTGCTAATTTGCAGATATGGAGTGCACGCCACTGATTTCAAGTACAATTTGTTTTAAGTACAATAAAACGTGTATAATTTGAAGCGAAAATGATTTACATTCAGGATGAATAAGACAGTTCCGAAGTCCGCAAGTGGAAGTCGTAAATACATTTATTGGGTGATTTTCAAGCTCGTAAACACCTTAATAATCAAAACTACCAAATATCCTGAAATAAATTGCTATAATGAAACTCTGACAGACAATTTAGAGAACGCATATCCGGATCGGAAAATTAAGAGCAGCGTTTCTCTCTCTTCAACCAATCGCAGTCCAGTGCTGGCCATAGGTCCCCCATTTTGCGTCATATATCCGGTCCTCCACATACTTCATCCAACCTCCACCAGCAACCTATCGTATGTCGTCGGTACGCTATGCTTTCCAACTCTTTTAATTACCTGCTGCAATGTAATCACATTTGCGTTGATGGCACCTTGTACTCGAAACATATTTGGCGTCCATTAAGGCATACTATGGTTTATCGCTTGAGGTAGTTCTGATAGAATATGTAACATACCATATAAGTTAAGTTATGCCGTTGGAGATTGTGTGACGCTGCTAGTAAACCGTCTTTTACAATACTAACATAAATCAATTTCACCTACTTGTACAAAGCAAAGAGAGTCACTCTTTATTTCGTATATAATTCATTTTTTAGTATAATTGGAAATATGTCCAGCATTTCGGTTCAAACTTGACGCATCACAGTCAATATTTAATTTTAACGATCCAAACTAAAGGGGCGAACAATGCTCATGTATTTTAGTGTAATGATGACAAAGCAAGATCACAACCCTCTATTGCATTCAATAAAATATACGCTGACGTGGTTTACTAGGTAGCGATACGTAAAAAAAAATGCCCCAACTGACGCCTGTTACCGCTCCCTGTCAGTTAAGTTTGCTTATTGAATTGAAACACGCACATGTATGACTAAACTGGACGGTCGGCAAAATAAATGCTATGACCCACCCGAAAAGAGTTGGTTGTCTTATCTAGAGATGTAACTGTTTTGTACAATCTATAACATTTGCATTAAGTTAAGGTAATACCATAATGATAGTGGACAAATAAGGAAAATAGTGGGTGTGTTTGTTTTTTTAGATTACAAGCGAAATAGGTTTGAGTAGGTATTTGAAAAAGTTAAACTTCATCATCATCAGCTCATTAAATGTCCCCACCGAGGGGCACGAGCCTACCCGTACGCGGGTGTATAGGCCTTAGTCGTCCACGCGGGCCCAGTGCGGATTGGACGATTTCACACACAACCTTCGAATCGCAGGTGTGAATGAAGGTTTCCTCACGATGTTTTCCTTCACCGTAGGAGCGTCGGATAACGTACATATATTTTCGAAAATTCGAAAACACATTGGTACGTGTCGGGATTTGAACCTCAGCCCTCCCGGTAGGAAGGCCACACCATTGAGCTACCGACGCTCTTAGGAAATCTTACTCTTCCTCTCCGCCTCTGTAGAAGTTTTAGTTTGCTTATGTTTATTTACGTACTTTATTTTTAAGTAGGTATTCTAATCAACTAAGAAATTAGCTGTTAGAACATAAAATAACCAAACGATAGAATAAGGAAAATATATCAAAATAAACATGGTATATTAAAATTAGAATGATGATGGTGGAAATTGGCAAAATTGATTTGGAAAAGATGCAGAAATTGATAAAGATACGATTTACAAAGAACTTATAAGGGGCGAACAAGAAACCATTGATTTTGGTTGGTTTATTTGCTGACCCTACTACGCTGCATTGCTCGTATGCTAATATGCGGGTCATTTGTATGTGTGGGAGCATTTGCAGCGGACATCAGTTAGCCTATTTGTATGGCCATACAACGCTATATGTTCATAAGCAGTCATGTCACCATAAAGAATATTACGCGAAAGTAACGGCCTGTAAATTTCAATTGACTAACTGTTGGCCGCTTTACAAGTTTTATACTTGACAGTAAAACGTTGATTTATAATCATCTCAATGGCTTTCATCATTGAGAAGATGCGGATAGTAAAGCTGTCACGCTGGTCAAGCGAGTGGTAGTCATACTAAAATATATAAGTTATAATAAATAATTAACGATTAAAAAGTATCTGTATGTGATTTATTTGAATAAATATATAATGGTATAAGTTTCGGGCTGAAGTGTCGCCACAGCCTCATGTGTATTGTTCAACAGGAATTCCAGAAATGTACTCCCTAACAGGGTTATTTAAAAAAATATCTTTCATTCTTTACAATGCTTATTACTCTTCAGAAACATTAATGCCATATTTCAGCTTTTTTGGTTTCGGCTGTTCAGTAAAAAGTTTAATTTATTCATGCAGGTAGTTCTGCAAATTGTTTATGTGAATTTGTAATTACGCATCTGGCTTATCTTTAAAAATACATATACCTAGATTAATGTGCACTTCCACTTAATAATGGTGTGTACGTTTCTTCACACATGTTTGCTCGCAAATATCATACAAATACATAGTTGATAATGTCTAAGATGCACCAAATCAAGGGCGGATCCAGGTTTGGCGCCAGGGGTCACATAGTAGTAGTCAAGTTAAGAACTTATAAGGTGTTTTGTTAATCTACGTTAGTATAGAACTTAAAAATAGTTCAGGGGGGGTCATGACCCCTATGACCCTCCCCCTGAATCCGCCGTTACACCAAATACACATAAAATACTCCGATGCAAAACCACATGCGTTTGTAGGTACTCTATTTGGGAAAGTGGATCAAATTTATAACTTAAAGCGCTCGAAGGGATCACTAACGAGTATTGAAAGTTTTGTGCACTTCTCTTTTATAAGTAACCCAAACCAAAACTGAACGGAAACGACAGTGTCTTTGGACCTATCCGCGATTGTTTTATCATTTAACAATGGGCGCATGTGTGACGTCATTGCATGGCATTACTTTGCCAGGTCAGACATTAGGCATTGCTGTCGATGCATTGTTACGACTAATTTTTATATCTTACTATATTACTTACAAATATACATTGTATCAAGCCGGAAATCTTAAAAGATGAAACCATAATGTATGCAGTTTAACTTATGAACAATGATATTCTGTAAATATAAAGGTAGATTTACAGAATATCATTGTTGATACGCCACCCGTCCCTTAAAAACGAACCGCCAAAGAGAATACAGTTTAGGATTTTGTTTAGGTAAATGTACGCTCATTCGAAATATGTGTATGTGTGCTGTCACTGCATTCGGAACCACAGACATCGGAATATACAATTAGACTGGACAAGCCGCCAAGTTTATAGGCAGTCCCAGTGTCGCAATTTCTTTTTGGTTGTTACCTGTGAAAAGTTATTATATTTCTTGGTAAATTTACTGATTCATTGCGATGATGGCATGTTACAATTGCACAGGATGGCATTTTGGGCAAAAACGGTAATTTCTTCTAATATTCGTGCGTCTTGACTCGTCTCACAGAGCGTAAACTGGTAGCCAGTGTATGCTCGTTGAGCTTACATTTGTCGCACTTAAAAACGCGGCTTGCCCCATCTCCTGTATTGGGAAATCTATGATTCGGAACACTTTTTTTGATTGTTTTGTGAGCATATCACGAATCTATACTTTTAACATCATTGAGTATGAAGCTGTTACTTGATGACCTTGATGTTAAAGCGTATTCTATAAATTGTTATAGATATTGCAGTAGCATATCTACTACTCCAGTCTTTCTTGATAAGTGTCGGAGCAGTGGCGTTCACAAATATTATGAGTAGGGTATGTAAAGTGAGTGACGATAATTGCAAAAACAATAAATAGTACATTTTTGTCAATTTGAGTGATGTTGATGGCAGCAGATTGCTTATGGTTTCAAACCTGTAGAGGAAAATGGGCGAATAAGTGGGTATTTTGGCGATTTTCCGGGTTGTCGGACGCACAGGGTATGCACTGCTTATTTGCATATATGGAGTGCACGCCACTGTGTCGGAGGCATGTTCTTTAATCTGATGCACCACGATTTGGGCGCTAAAAATTGAGACACCAATCTCTACAATATATGCCCACAAGCCAAAATGTAGACACTATTGCTACAAATACAACAAGATGCATCATTAATACATGGTGCTGTCACCCATCAACAGACTCGTTGAAACATATAAATATTTATTCGTCATAATTTTTGACCAAATTACCATATGAAAGCCACCAGAGAAATTTGAAACGTGTCCGTTCGGAAATATAAAGGTATAAAAGCAATGACAATGCTGCATAACAATTGTTTATGGCGCCGAAGACTTGTATGTGAGTAGGTAGACTGTCACCCTATTTGCATCAACTTATTGCACTATAGGGTGACCACATAACGAGGAATTATTCCGTTCCTGTGTGTCGTAGTTTTATCTTTTTTAAAGGCTTACCGGCAGAATAAAAAATAAAGAGTGATGCAATTTATGCTCATCAAACTGTTCAGAACACATATTTCTTTGATGAAAATGAAAGCACACGTTAGTCCTTAAAATAATTAATATGACTTATTTAATGCTACCAAAAGGGTTGTCACTGAGCGTCAAGAAAATTTTGTCAAGAAGCTGGTTTGTAGTGGATCCAAAAAATATAACGCTAGGCTATTTAGGACAATGTCTGTGGGGCCAATTTATGCATCATCATCATCAGCCCATAAACGTCCCCATCGAGGGGCACGAGCCTACCCGTATAGAGTGTAAAGGCCTTAGTCGTCCACGCGGGCCCATGGCCCTTTGAATCTCTTCGGAGGTGTGCAGGTGTCCTCACGATGTTTTCCTTCACCAGTCAGTATCAGTTTATGTATATATATAGTAATTGTCCGTAATTGACAGTATATGTTATAGTAATTGTCAGTATATGTTATAGTAATTGTCCGGAAAAAGTAAAGTTTTGTGGTTATACTACGGTGGGGGAGGAGCGCGTGTCTGCCGGCCGGCGCCCAGGATTATGGTCTAAATTGAGTAACGGTGCACATTACAATGCGCTTCGTGTATGCACCCGACATGTTATCACGTCTACTAACGCATAGATAAAATTAAATCAAAATCGTAATGGTGTATTTTTTTTTATCCTCTACAGGCAGACATTTGACCGTCATCTCACCTGATGGTAAGTGATGATGCGGCCTAGGATGGATCATACCTGCCTAGAAACAGCATATTCACTCTTGCCTTGAAGACGGCCAGGTTGTAATGATCGGGGAACACATAAGGAGGCAAAGAGTTCCATTCCTTTCAATATTTATTTATTTGGGTAAAAAACAGTTACAAATAATTAGAAAGTTACATTAAGTGATGTTAAACAGTATTACAAAATTTGTTACCAGCACCGTTAACCACGTATTAAATAAACAATATTAGCATTCAGATAGAGAGAGAGAGAACAATGTTTTATTTTCGTGTTAGGTGCATTGATGTAATTATAACTCAATGGTTAGGAGTAACTCCATTGTGTAGTTATCACTTGTAGATTGTCGTTCAATTAGTTATTGTGATTAGGATGCTGTCTGTCTGTTCTACTTCAGGGTTACTTTTGTAGTGATTATATTTGAGGGCTTTTCGGCCTCCGTGTAGTTAAATTTATCGTATAAAGTGTATTTATTTATGTAACAAGTTTAAGTGGCATCACACTCATCTAGGGGACGAAAAATTCATAAAAGAAGACGTCCATAAAAGTTGGACAAACAAATCTCTTTGCATTAATGAAAATCTCATTGACATGTTGTAATAGGGAGCGAGTTGGAATATATCAAAGGTCTACTGAACCCTGAAAAAAATCAAATTTATTATTTAAATATAATTGCCTTTTTTTAAGCCGAATACAAGCAACATAAACGTGCAAGTGCAAATGTGGATAATATAATACAGCACTTGTCGCTTATTCATATTGGTTATGACGTGTGAATTCGCGTTCCAACACAATGTGATTTATAGTGTGCTGTAGCCATTGTAGGTTTAGTCTGCTGACGTCAAAGAAAATTAGAGCCACCACACCTTTACGCTAATCTTTTTTTGTCGTTGTGTTATAGTAATTACTCAACTGGGAATTCTTTAATCTATATAATTTCTTTATTTATTGTTCTTTTACATGAACAGGAAGTACAAAAACCATTTTAAAACTAAGTACAAATTCGAAAATGAAAAGTCTATGCGAGAGACTGGTCTCTGTGCAAGGAAAACCTGAGTGACAGATAACCAGCCCCGTCACCGGACGAGAAATTGTGAACAATACAATACTAACCAGTACAACTTAAGTTTCAAAATGGACAGAGTTGCGAGAGTTTGTAAGGAGTGTGTATATTATTGTGTGTGTGTGCGCGGTTGAAGCATTACAGTGAGTATGTATGAATGTTTATATATGGGGCGGGATATAAGTATTTACAATAATAAACTTATAAAGCTCTTTGCTTTAACTTAAGTTGGAACAGCAGTTACATCAGCTCTGCTTACATTGTGAATATTAGGCCCATTCCATCCTATATACCTTCACGAATTTAAAATGATAGCTAATCTATGATTACCATGTTATTTTATATGAAAAAATAACATTTATAAAATTTAATCCGCGTCGCACATGAACCTACCAAATACCCGTATATACATGTAATGCATCACTGGTTGTTTGTCTGTCATGTTTTCCTAATTTGCATGATGTTTTTCAAAAGTCTCGTATCATTGAAAAACAATCGTTGAATCAAATTAGCAGGTTTTTATTGAGACAATAATTTGTAAAATTGGACGTAAGAAAACGAATTCCAGTGGATATTAGCTTGTATAAGTGTCATGGGTAAGCCTATTTGGTTTTATAAACCTATTTTTTTTCCTAAAAGATAGGGGAATTAGATTAGAATTAGAGAAAAGGGGTTAGAAAACACCGCACGAAAATTCACACTTTCATAACTTTAAAAAGGATTTCACCAACCGTTATCGATTAATGACTATGTAACATAACGAGCATAAAATTATATACCGTTCCAATCAATTATTTATTCAGCAAACATGTCACACAGATACCGTCAAACAAACAAACAGTAAAATGTAACGACCAGATTCTGATCACGCGCCGTCCGTGTACCAAGTGATCGAACATGCAAACGAACTCATTCGACCAGTGAAACGAACGAATATGATATAAAACCGACAAGATGATGAAGTTCAAGTCCTTGTTCCGTAGAGGGCCCAGCCAGGGGAAACAGGAATCGACGCTCAAAGGCGCCCCGTCCGTGTCCAGTTTGGACTCCAAACACCATAAAGTAGCACCGGCCAGAGATAAGACGCTCAAGATTTTTGGGTCCAAGGAGAAACTCCATAAAGCTCATAAGAAGAAAGATCTCGGGAACAACAATGCGGTGTTAGAGGACCCCGAGTTGAGGGAGAGCTTGGAGACTTATGAGGATGGGGGGGTTAGAGTGGACGAGTACGGGAGCGCTGAGGAGCTGGGGTCTGTAGAGAGGGGCTCGCAGGAGTGCGTCAGTCTGCCGGTCATCCTCAACGCGGAACACATGCCGGGCTTCCAGGAAGTGGAGCTCAGGCCTCGAGTACCATCTGAGGTTTGTACAATACTCGTATTATAGACGGTATACTTATTTTGATTAATTTCTCATCTTCATCATGATTATAACTTGACGACCCATGTGGAATTATTGAGAAGTCGACGATTACACCAAAGTTCATCATCATTACAGGCTAAAATGTCCGCTGCTGAACGAAGGCCTCCCCTAATGATTTCCACGCGGAATGATCCCTTGCAGTTAACATCCATCTGCTGTCCAGAAAGAGGATATCCGTAGTAGAACGGGAGTGATCGACATATATCCTTGCTAGACCAAAGGATTAGCAAGTTGAAGTGGCAGTGGGCAGGGCACATGGTGCGAAGAACATAGTATATATTACACGAGCTTTTGCCCACTGCTTCGCTCGCATTATGAAGTATAATTTTACATCCCTTTTTTATCCCCTTAAGGATAGATTTTATCAATTCAATTCTCAGGGGATGCCTACGTCATACCATCTAACTGCATGCAATTTCAGCCCGATCAGTCCAGTGGTTTGGGCTGGGCGTTGATAGATCACTGTCAGTCAGTCAGTCGCCTTTGAGTTATATATATTTATAGATTATCTATAGCAAATGACCGATGGTGAGGAAAGGTTCTCGAGTGACGTCCACGTAACACTAAAGATGCTTTTAAATATTGTTTATAGCCTGATTGTATTGCGTGATCAATATGCTAGGCTTGGCTCGTTCTCATGACTACGAAAGACCAGTGCGTTGGTCACCAGCGCGCCGCGAAATCTATTCGGTGGAATACCTTTCCTTATGAATACTGTTGTATAACTGAACTTAAATGTTATTTTTCCTTTGGGAGTTTTCCCGTCATTTTCTCGCAATGCCATTCGTAATGTAAATGTCAAGCTAAGAAATACTGACGCATTATGAGGGTACTTGTTAAACTTTGGTAATGTTAGTTACCTTCTTTTTTTTTAATCGTCGATATGTTATCGTTTATTTTGCTTTGCAACTGTAAATATTCACGAATATTAATGTGAGTAAAAGAATATATCTCGCTTGCAATATAATATAAAACGCGATTCAATATGTCAAATAGTGTAGTTTGTAAATATTTTGGTACTATAGCTACCTATGTAGGTCAATAGAAGTAATGAAACAAATACATTTATTTACTAATTAAATCTTTTTCTACCTATTTCGTATGCAACATAATATCCTTATTAATATACCATCACCGAATAATGAAATACCAAGGGAGGCTATGAACAAGTGTATTTTTATTTCTTTATGGAAAACAAGAGACTGTTTGCACAGCTTTTATATTGAATGCGTGGTTATGAGTAGCACCTGCATGTCTAGTAGAAAACAATATCTATACTGCTGCTTATATTAAATAACTTTTACTTACTTGAACAGCTCGTGAAAGTCTACCTCAGGGATTAGGTTTTTCCTATCGATAGGTGTTGAGGATAGCAGTACTTATAGAAGGATAGGTTGAATAAGAGCAGTTTTCTGAAGTTTTGTCCTAAAGCCGCCTCTTCCGACACCTGCGGGAAGATTAGTGGTGGTGACTCTTGTATTATTACCTGCCGTCACTTTGTGCCCTTTTCAAAGAGATAGGCTTCACATGCTTCATTCGGAAACTCTTAGGCCCGTTTTCTGGAACGGGACTCAAGCGTTAATCTTCACTTAAATAGTAACTCTTTTTAGAAAGGGATAGCGCTAGATACGATAAATAGCGGCATCCCTTTCTAACTGTACTGTTGAGTCTCATTTTTGAATACGGGCCCTAATGTCATGACCGAAATCAAACATACTCGTAACTATTACGTAGGTAGATGTTTACAATTGATGTAGTTTGATGACGAAAGGTTTCAAGTTCGAAACCACATGCCACTACAAACATCTGTATGTAAGTCTGCGTCTTTAACTATTAAAAATACTTGTTTGTTTATCCCTTGTTAAATACTTAAATTACAAGCTTCTTACTTAAATTGGGGCTAGATGGCGCTGTGTTAAAGTCGGAAGATATCTAAATATATATAACTCAAAGTTGACTGACTGACATAGTGATCTATCAACGCACACTCCAAACCATTGGACTGACCGGGCTGAGATTTAGCATGCCAATAAAGGGAATGACGCAGGAATCCGCCAAGAAAATTTTGACTTATTCACCCCCAAAGCGATAAAATAAGGGATGAAAGATTGTATGGAACCTTGTCAATTTTAAATCAATCTGACTAAAACTTTGCATGCATAAAGTTACTATGACCTAATCCCCTAAAAAAGGATTTTGAAAAAATCTACCCCTAAGATGATACAATAATGGATGAAAAATAATACTTCTGAAAACGAGCAAAGGCGCGAGCAAAAGCTAGTATATTTATAGGTACACATACTTATATAGATTCTTATACTTTTCCAGGCGTCCCTAGTGTCAGGTGCGCGCGAAATTGAGACCCTAAGGAGGGAGCTGGAGGCGAGCGTGATGGAGCGCGCCCAGCTTCAGTCCAGGGTCGAGGAGTTGCTGGAGAGGGCCGCTGAGGCGGAGCGGCTCAGGGCGGAATTGGAACGATTGCAGGTGATACAGTGACTACATGTTTATTCAGAGATTTTTACATTGAGTGTTAGTTGTTAGTTTTGACATTTAGTGCACGGGACGTTGAATTCGCTTGCCTGGTGGTAAATGATATGGCCAGCCCATATCGGATGTAGTGATGACGGAAGTTAATAATAGTAGGTAGTCATTATTTTCCGTCAACACTGCCATTCGCCTGTCATCCTCTTTTACACGGTGCTTTTATTAGCTACAGTTTTTTTTTTTTCGAACTGACTACTGCTGTTGGCCGCAGATGGCCTTTACAGCTTCACCGGGCAAGTGGCGAGCGCAGATGGCTCTCAGCCTTAGTATTTACACAACGAGCCTAAGGGCGTTGCGGGGGACTTAGGGCGTTGCGGGGGGCTTAGGGCGTTGCGGGGGATTAGCTACAGTGCTTTCATCACGAAACAAATAAGTGCAAAACACTCTGTAGTCTATATCGTCACGTAATATCTGGGACTGCAGTGTTACCTTCCTAGAAGACACGAGTCTACCACCTAGTAACATAAGATAAATGTAGAGAGCGTCGGTGGCTCAGTGGTGTGGACTGTCGCCTTCCTACCGGGAGGGCTGAGGTTCAAATCCCGACACGTGCCAATGTATTTTCGAATTTTCGAAAAATATATGTACGTTATCCGACGCTCTTACGGTGAAGGAAAACATCGTTAGGAAACCTTCATGCATGCCTGCGAAAAGATTCGAAGGTTGTGTGTGAAGTCGTCCAATCCGCACTGGGCCCGCGTGGACGACTAAGGCCTAATCCACCCTATACGGGTAGGCTCGTGCCCCTCGGTGGGACGTTTAATGAGCTGATGATGAAGAGAATAGCTCTAAAAATATCACGCTCCTCAAACAATTACCCTTATTTAATTTACCTCTTATAATTGGAGGGAAAACCTTTAAATTACCATAGAGTAATAAGAGTTTCGTGGCGGAGATTTCACAGTAGAATCAGCTGTCCGAACTAATGGTAAATTTAACTTGGGCGATTCAAAAGTGCCTTGTAAAGACTTAATTGAATAAATATATTTTTAAGTTTGAGTTTGAATGAAGATATGTTTGCAGACAAAGACTGTAGTGTGTGTGTTTTCAGACTTCAGAAGCGGAGCGCGCGTCAGCTATGGAGCGTCTTGCCGACGAGAATGGCGCGCTTCGGGCGCGTCTTCGTGGTGTGGCGCACGCCATTATCCGACAGCGAGAAGAGGCAGCTGCTGTTGGCGCCTGCACCGCGACGGATGCACTCGTCTGCACCCGCCTCTATAGCGCTCGCGCACAATGTATGTTCAATTTTATATGTCATTAACTTATTGACTGTCAGGTATAAAAAAAAAATGGTGGTAAGTGATACGCATGACCATGACAGATTGCAGTATGAATGAAAATTAAATACGACTCGTCATTATTTTTTCTTACAGTGTTGCCACCTTAGTTTTGGGAATAGGGCTGTTGGGAAGTTACAAGAGCTAAGCCTTTTTCGGGTTACACTGAACTATTATATCTCGTTATTTTACTACGAGTAACTACAATGCTAGCGTTCCGAAACAAAGAAGTGCATAGAGCTATCTGCCCTTACCACTATCCTGGTGAAACCGCTAAATCCAACTGCTGTTAACCGCTAAAGTCCACCCGAAATGAAACCTTATTAGTATACTAACAAGATAATTTTTCCCCAGGGTGAGGGTGACAGCGGAGAGGCGAGCACACCGGAGTGGGACAAGCACTCGTCATCATCCCTCAGCGAGGTGTCCGTCGCATGTCTGCAGGACCGCATACTGCAGATGGAGGAGCATCATTATAGGTACGCTTGACAAACCTTATCATCATTGTCAGCTTATCATCAACAGCACATTAAACTTCCCCACCGAGGGGCACGAGCCTAACCGTATAGGGTGATTAGGCCTTAGTCGTCCACGCGGGCTAAGTTCGGATTGGCCAACTTCACACACAACCTTCGAATCTCTTCGCAGGCGTGCGCAGGTTTCCTCACGATGTTTTCCTTCACCGTAAGAGCGTCGGATAACGTAAATATAATTTCGAAAATGCGAAAACACATTGGTACGTGGCTTTGTTTATCAAATCCCCAGTCCACATTCATATCTTATGATATTTTTTGACGACCCATCTGGTGTAGCGGTTGAGACGTCGATTACTATACCAAGGGTTCCGTGTTCGATCCCCGGGCAGTACAAACTTTTATATGCATGAACATGTCTGTTTGAAATATTTACAAAAATAAATGTATATAAGTAATACTTATAACGTAACGTATAAATTTTATACGTTCTTTAGTATTAATGTAACAGGCGAATGCTTAGTTTGGGGCTAGATGGCACTGTGTGAATGTCAGTGGATATTTATGTATGTTTTTCTACAGCACAAGCGAAGAGCTGCAAGCAACGTTGGCTGAGCTGGCCGACCTTCAGTGCCAGCTGGCGGACGCGCACGCGGACATGGAGCGGCTCACTGACGAGAAGCAAGTGTTGCTGGAGTCGCTGTGCCGTCAGACCGAGAAGTTGGAGGACAGCCGCACTAAGGTACTCACCAGCCTTAAATGTCCATAATGAAACATATTCATATTCTGATATTAACACTGCAATATTTTTTTTTTTCAGGTGGATACTCTTCAGGAATTGCTCCTTCGAGAAGGAGTAGAACCAGAGACGATACCTGCCGGCGACATCGACCAACTCCTCGCTGTGTTAAAGGTATACTAATCTCTATTTGTACTTACATAAAGCTTGTATTATTTTGTCCACGTTTTAATATTACGTCAGTAGGATATAATTTAGAGATTCCATTATTAAAACAAACTTATTATCTAGAAACTTACATAAAGAAAAGTAGACCTATATTTTAGATAAACAATGCATGAATGATGATGATGATGATGAAATGAACGAACTAGATGCACAATCTCAATCAAAAAGTGTCCGCGACAAATTTCTGCCCATCGCGTCAATTGGGCAGAATTATAATTCATAATCACGTCGCGCGCTACATGTCAAAGTGACATAGCAGTATGCTCGGGCTTTTGATTTGACCCCTTTAAT